>AP025059.1:8687192-8776547 GCA_036186865.1 Eustoma russellianum | reverse complement strand
ACAGATAATTGGAGAGACTTATCAACACAAAATTCAAACTCTTCACTATTGACAAGCCGCTGCTTCTTGGCGCAACATGAGGATTCGTCAATTTTTCATTTTAATAAACATTCACTTGAATATTCTACCTCAGTTATATATGGAATAGATTCGATATACCGGACAGATTTGATTTTTAAGCTTCTTTAGAGTAATAAATATTTCTTTTTGTTATAAGAACGGCTTTGAATCGAAAAGTTGCGAAACATTCATCTCCACTCTCTACCCTGTCCCAAGAATGTTGACCATCAAAGCATCTCACGTTGTGAAACCAGCAAATCCAACCCCAGATGAATTTCTCTACCTTAGCGAATGTGATCAAATAATATTGACTTCATTCGTAAATTTTATAACTTGATAATTGAAAATATATCTATATATTCACTTTATACCATTGATATACATCCGTATATATATACACTTATATATCTATATATGTTTCAAATACCATTTTCGTTTTTTTATACTCATTGACCGTACATTATATATATATATATATATATATATAGTTTACATATACATAATAATTTAATGATATTTCATATATATACCTACACTTATACATAACAAATACATCATTTATACTCCCAAAAGCATCATGGCCGAAATTATACAAGGATATGTACACTAAATATATGTCATATAAACATATATTTACATGTTATTATGGTAAAAACTTGAATCTACAACATGGATGATCCAACTTTGATATGAACATAAATACTTAGTATTTGTAAAACCATGTAGGATCTAGGAAGAATACTTGCCTTGATTTACTTTCTTACTCTTAGATGGTGATTCATTCACTTGGATTTGAAGAACACACCTCTCCTCCTTCTCCTTGGTGTATACGGTTTTGATGCCCAAAAAGGAAAGGTTAGTGTATAACTTATGAAACTAATTATATAGAAGAATCAAACTTAAACTTCATGAAATTCTTACCTTACTTGCTTTTGATTCCAGTCCTACACCCGTCTTGAATCCTTCTTGAAAGAATACGAGTTGTTTAACACTTGGTGTAAAAGTTGTTATGTGTTTTGAGATGAAGAAGAAATCTTCTTCTTGATCTTGTGGGTATGGCCGAAAATGTAGAGTAAGGAGGTTGAATGTTTGAGTTTTCTTGATGGAGAGAGGAGAGAGCCTGTTAGATGAAGAAGATGAAGCTTCAAGTGTGCAAGATACACACTTTCGGTTGTGAGGCATAAAAAGAGTGAAGAAACAATAATTTGTGTAGTGAATATTTTATTAGAAAGTATTGTGCAGGAGAATGTGTAAAAATAAAGAAAAGAAGGCTTTTGACTAAATGAAAAGGAAAAGAGGGACCGTGTGAGTGCAAGTGATGAGGGGAATAATGTATGAAATGATAAAGGGAAAGATTAAAGAATGGTGGTGGGGTGATGGGTAAAAGTATAATAATGAGGTGTAAAGAGAGTGTAAGATGGTGGAGTGTTGTAAGAATAAAGTGAAGAATCTTACTTTTTTTTTCTTTTTGTGGTTTTTCTACCGTGGGAAAAGAAGGGAGGGAGGAAAGAGAAGAAAACTTTGGTGGAGTGATGGGTGGAAAAAGTTAGGTGTAGGTAATGATGAAAAGTAAAAGTGTGTAAGAAGATGGGTAAGAAAGAAAAAGTAATCTTGATAGTGGGGGGGGGGGGGTCTAGTGTTTTAGGGAAGGAGGAAAAATTTATCTTTTGTGCCATGTAGGATAGAGTGGGAGAAAATGTGATAAAAGTGTGTATTGGAATTATCGTATCGGGTATTTTTATTTGGTTTAATTTATATTTAATGACTTAGGTTGTTACCGACTAATTTATTTGAATATCTTGTATGTCCGATACAGTCAATGTCTAGTCTCATCCAGTCTCGTTATATCCGTTAACTTATCTTAAGGTTATTTTTATGTGTGTTTCTAACCCCGATATTTAATGTCGATGTCTTTATTAATTCTAAATAGAAATTTAAAATTCCACTGCAATTTCATCAACATCGCATTTGCGTTCTATTTTCATCATTTCCACTAGCCCGGGATCTCGGGTCGTAACATTCTTCCCCCCTTATAAAAAGTTTCGTCCTCGAGACTTTAGGGGTTGTATCGATTTTGTCCTTAATGATTTAAATACTTAATTTCTAGATTCATTTCTTAATCGCCTTTGATTCAACTTAATATTTGCCAACTTATGATAAAAATTTTCTAGATTCACAATTTTTGTATACCTCCTATTAATCCGCTTAGGTATTCTACAACTTCGTATCTCTGCGCATTACAGTAACTTTTATACTTACCAATTTTTCAGCCATTAACCCTAATCCGGTTAAATCACATCAACTTAATTCTAGTCATGCCTATTCCGATTCAACTTACGCATACTAATTCCAATCAGATAGTCCGACGACTTTTTAAATTCATAATTTAGCTCCCAATGTGGCCTGATGCATTATATCCTTATATCTATTTATATAATCGTACTCTTATCACTATGAATTTACATCCCTAATACGACTAACATCTTTGACCTACTCTGAAAATTTCTAATTTCATCGTCTTATTCATACGCGTACTGTTTGTGCCATATATTTGCCAAACTCTAATCATCGTAATTCTTATAAATCACTGCTTATAGTTATACTACATGTCATATCTTAATCAGCCTAAGAAATTCTATCACTATCTCCAAATGTTATCCTAATTAGAGCTAAACCTGAAATTGTGGAAATTACAGTTTATAACTACTATGTTACTAACTAGAAAATAGCATTGAGGTATTCTAGTGACTTGACCTGTACAAATGTCGGAAAGCCTAAACGACCTACTTATACTTTCTAGTTTTCTTGTATCTGTCTAATACCGTTCTATTTCTCTTATACGAAGGCTGTCGCTTTCATCTAAGATCGTTTCTTACGTCTATGATCATTTCTTAAATTCTAAGATCATTGCTTAAGTTCATGTCGTTGTTTACTTATGTGTCCGCAGTGGATCTAGAGCCATTCTCTGATACCAACTGTAGCGCCCCGCCCGAAACAAGGGTTCCGACTCAGTGCACCCGCCGTACTCTACTCCATAGAGTACAAGGCGTCGATACTATACATGTACATGTCGACATGAATAATGAATCGATCAGCGGAAGCATCATAATATAAACAAATCATAATCGACATGCAATGTACTACATCATAAACTGTACAAATCATCATATACAGAATACCAAAATCTTCTATCATACATCATAATCCGAAACTTAATGCCTTCGAAGTAATCTCTCGGTATGCTCTTCGTTATCAATGGTCTATCTAGCATATCTTCAACGAGCCTGTATAGTGATACCTGTTATCTGAAAAGTTATAAATGAGGCAAGTATGAGCGATAGCCACCGACTTTTATTCGTTCAGCAAGTAGTCTTACCAGATACGACATGTGGATCATACATGGGGCGACGGGGTAACAAATCATAATAACCATACATTTTGAATATAATAAGCACGTCTCCTTTTTAATAAGTAAAGTATCATTTCATATTTGTAAACTGCTGTAACTGAAAGTAGATAAATAAGGAAGATTTCAGAGCATACATAGCATAAAAACATCTCATTCTGCTTAATCCGTAACATCATACTATATCCATACTTAACTTCTAATCCATAACTTATACCATCTTTGCATATCTTATATGTGCTACATTCTTATGCTTAACACAACATTGTCCACTGTAGTGCTGTCATATACTTAAAGAATTCTTAATCATAACCCTAAGGTGACATGGTCATGACGTGATGCATAAAACATGACTTTTCATAAAATGACTTTTCGTAAACATGACTTTTCATAATCATGACATGATTTTCATAACTGGCATAACATGACATATTCATAACTTGCATAACATGACATTTTGATAACATGAAGACATAATATTTACATCATTGGCCATAGCACTTTTCATAAGAATAATAACGCACGACATACCGAATGATTCCCCATATAGTACATGTGCGACATAACATCATGAATCATATGCACATGTGCTAATGGTGACGCATTATGACTGAGATCCCGTGTCCCAGACCCGGTGTTACACTCAGCCATAACGTAAACATGGGCCCCTGACACCTACCACTCCGGTCCCGATGTCAGGACAACGCTTCAACATAACATACCATAATCATGATCATGAACATAACATAACATATCGTGTCTCATCGGAATCATTCGTCTCGTGTTTATTATTCCTTTGCATATGAACTTTTTAAAACATGAGATGTGACAACATAACTTTACAAATCTTGTTTTCATGCAACGTGAGATTCGGTCAAATAAGGGAATCTTATCATACTACCTCTAGTGGCATCACTTACATACTTACAGTCTAATTATCATAACTTAAAGAAATACTACAACCCTTCTTCCATAATATCAAGTCTACACATAGACTTCATAAATCATAACTTAAGTACTTAGGGCATAAACTTCCTATTTCCGTCAACATATCATCTAGGGATTTCATAACTTATATCTTAACTTACACATATTCATATCTAACACATAGAATACAATTAACATGAAATAAAATCATTTATGATATTAGGCCTAATGGCCGAATGTAAGTACACACACACATATATATACATACTTAATTATCTTATGATATTCTATATAATATCCAAAACTTATTCATTTTCACATCTTAACATATATATTATACATATATACCTATGTGTACTACATAATAAAGTTATTTTCTCATAAAAGGCCTAATGGTCGAAATCTATATCTAGTGTTTACATATGTCAAATCATGTTATAATGTATTATGTAATACCCAAAACTTATTCATTTTCATATCTTAACATATATATTATACTTGTATGTATACATAATACATGTAAAAGTTATTCTCAACCTCCAAAGGCTCATGGCCGAAAAATATATAGATAGATTATACACATGTACATGATTATTTTGTGATGTATTATATCATATCTAGAAGTTATCTTTTTCAATCTCCAACATATATGTTTTACATTTGTGCATATGTATACCATTCACTAAAATGTTTTATCATAAAAGGCCTAGTGACCAAAATTACTTATGTATATATATACTTATATATATTTATGCAAATTAGGCCATATTTAATGCAATACATTATTTACTTATCTTAACATCATAACATTCTATAATATACATATATATGAAATAAGTAAAAACCATTTTTAATATGAAAGGCCATATGGCCGAAAATATGAATCTACATATTTATATGTATATAAAATTTTAAGACACATTACATAGTATACATGACTAAGACATTTTTATATAACTACATACATATATATTATTATATGTGTATTTATATATACATCTATATATATATATATAATATTGACTTCATTCGTAAGTTTTATAACTTGATAATTGAAAATATATCTATATATTCACTTTATACCATTGATATACATCCGTATATATATACACACTTATATATCTATATATGTTTCAAATACCATTTTCGTTTTTTTATACTCATTGACCGTACATTATATATATATATATATATATATATATATATATATATATATATATATATATATATATATATATATATATATATATATATGTATGTATATATATATATATATAGTTTTACATATACATAATAATTTAATGATATTTCATATATATACCTACACTTATACATAACAAATACATCATTTATACTCCCAAAAGCATCATGGCCGAAATTATACAAGGATATGTACACTAAATATATGTCATATAAACATATATTTACATGTTATTATGGTAAAAACTTGAATCTACAACATGGATGATCCAACTTTGATATGAACATAAATACTTAGTATTTGTAAAACCATGTAGGATCTAGGAAGAATACTTGCCTTGATTTACTTTCTTACTCTTAGATGGTGATTCATTCACTTGGATTTGAAGAACACACCTCTCCTCCTTCTCCTTGGTGTATACGGTTTTGATGCCCAAAAAGGAAAGGTTAGTGTATAACTTATGAAACTAATTATATAGAAGAATCAAACTTAAACTTCATGAAATTCTTACCTTACTTGCTTTTGCTTCCAGTCCTACACCCTTCTTGAATCCTTCTTGAAAGAATACGAGTTGTTTAACACTTGGTGTAAAAGTTGTTATGTGTTTTGAGATGAAGAAGAAATCTTCTTCTTGATCTTGTGGGTATGGCCGAAAATGTAGAGTAAGGAGGTTGAATGTTTGAGTTTTCTTGATGGAGAGAGGAGAGAGCCTGTTAGATGAAGAAGATGAAGCTTCAAGTGTGCAAGATACACACTTTCGGTTGTGAGGCATAAAAAGAGTGAAGAAACAATAATTTGTGTAGTGAATATTTTATTAGAAAGTATGGTGCAGGAGAATGTGTAAAAATAAAAAAAAGAAGGCTTTTGACTAAATGAAAAGGAAAAGAGGGACCGTGTGAGTGCAAGTGATGAGGGGAATAATGTATGAAATGATAAAGGGAAAGATTAAAGAATGGTGGTGGGGTGATGGGTAAAAGTATAATAATGAGGTGTAAAGAGAGTGTAAGATGGTGGAGTGTTGTAAGAATAAAGTGAAGAATCTTACTTTTTTTTTCTTTTTGTGGTTTTTCTACCGTGGGAAAAGAAGGGAGGGGAGGAAAGAGAAGAAAACTTTGGTGGAGTGATGGGTGGAAAAAGTTAGGTGTAGGTAATGATGAAAAGTAAAAGTGTGTAAGGAGATGGGTAAGAAAGAAAAAGTAATCTTGATAGTGGGGGGGGGGGCGGTCTAGTGTTTTAAGGAAGGAGGAAAAATTTGTCTTTTGTGCCATGTAGGATAGAGTGGGAGAAAATGTGATAAAAGTGTGTATTGGAATTATCATATCGGGTATTTTTATTTGGTTTAATTTATATTTAATGACTTAGGTTGTTACCGACTAATTTATTTGAATATCTTGTATGTCCGATACAATCATTGTCTAGTCTCATCCAGTCTCGTTATATCCGTTAACTTATCTTAAGGTTATTTTTATGTGTGTTTCTAACCCCGATATTTAATGTCGATGTCTTTATTAATTCTAAATAGAAATTTGAAATTCCACTGCAATTTCATCAACATCGCATTTGCGTTCTATTTTCATCATTTCCACTAGCCCGGGATCTCGGGTCGTAACATGGTTTGTATCCTAATTAAAGTTATATCAATTTAAACTTTAATTGGTTACTTAGGACTATGTCTGTATACAAACAATGCGCAGAAATCACCACAAAAAAATGCCATATAGCGACAGACAGATTTCGTCGCCATTTCGTCGCTAACGGTATATAGCGATGAAATGGCGACGAAATATGTAGTTCGCTATACGGCTTGTCGCAAAGTGATTTTCGTCGGTACAGCGTCGTTATATTACGACGAGAAAAAGCTCGTCGGCGGTCGTCGCAAAATTGCGACGTAAATCTGTCAGGTCTGCGACCTGTATTTTCCGTCGTCGTTTCGTCGGTATATCTTTTGTCGTTGCTATTTTAAATTTTTTGATTTTTTTATATGCCCGGTCTGCGACATTTTTGTTTCGTCGCAGGTTCGTCGCTATTATTTAAATTAATATTAAATATTAAATATTTATAATTTATTAATAATATCAACATATTATTAATTAAATAGTTTTTATTATTATTTAATTTTTATAATATATTTTATTTTGTATATAAAATCATTTTTACGAATATTATACAGAAATACGGTATTTGCGTGTTGAAATTCGTATAATTAAACAACACAAATGAAATGTAATCCGTATAAATGTCAGATAAAATATAAAAGAACAAAGAATATGTCAATACAATAAATGAAATAGTCAGTACGAAAAATCAAAAAATAAAATACTATGCAGAGGAAGTTGGAGGGGGATCATGCGGAGAAGGCAGACCATCCTGAGGGCGAGGCTGAGGCTGCGAGGAGCTGGAAAGAAAAGAGAGGAGGAGATGTCATAGCTGCGAGATTTGCTGGTTCGTCTCCTGCTGCACCTGCTGAAGCGCCTGCTGAACCGAATGCTGCAGCACCTGCTGGGTCTGAGTGAGCTGCGACCGCAGTGCCTGTACACGCTCCTCATGCTGTACCCTGATGGTCTCCATCTCACGCTGCAGTGCCGCATGATCTGCGTCCAGGCGCGAAATATCCTCTGACGTCGCAGAAGGCACGGAGGTGCTGGCCTCGGAGGAAGCACCTGGATGCAGAACTTCGGGGAAGAATCGCGGCGCTGCTTATCCAACCCCGTACACCTCCCTCTTCTTCTTATTCTGAGGGCCGATGGTCCGAACCGCATCCAAATAAGCACGATTCTTGTCGGCCTCTTCTCCCCTCTCTGCCAGTAATCTGTTGTACTCGTCCTGAAATGAGAATAAGAATTGCTAGGGTTTAGAAATAAAACAAACTAAGGAAAAAACAAATGATATCGTAGACTACTTACACTGATGTCGCAGGCCTTCGCCGTGATCCAGTCCTCCGTCCCGTCGGAGGCTTTCTTCCGATGCGTCTTGTAGAAGAGATCGTAGGAGGCTGGCCACTCTCCCGTCTCCGCATGCTGAAAGAATGAAATAAAATATGTTAGTGAAATCCAGAATTTTAAAAATTTCGGCATGACCTATTCGTTTATCGGAGGTATCCCGGCCTTAAAGGCCTCTGCCAAGTCAAATAAAAAATAAAAAGTAAAAGGCAAATGAACACATATACTACTTACATTAACCATATACAAATACCCAAAAAACAACAGCGGAACATAAGAAATCAATGAATCTAAATAATCCACTTAAATCAATGAATCTAAATAATCCAATTAAATCAATGAATCTAAATAATCCAATATTAAAATACTTACCATAGCACGCATCGTGGTGGCGTGGGCAACCGAACCACCTAAGTGTGTGGCAGGTGCTGGGGCCTATAGATTGCCGCTGCGTCGGTTCGCCGCGTTCGGGGCGCCGCGGGCTTTGTTAGCAGGGTCCAGCAACCCTTCTATCCACCTCGCCCAGGTGGCCTCGGATACGTAGGGAGGCCTCGCAGAAATGGGGTCCCGCTTCCACTTGGTCTTGAGCGAGTTGACGAAGTCCCTGTAGCATTTGGCGGCCCTCTGGTGCCAAGCCTGCTCCACGTCGTGTGCGATGTCGGCTGGCCAGCTGTACGCTTTCTGCAATTATCATTGTATTCTCATACAAGGTTTGTAAAGGGTTGGAGTTGGTGTGTAACTCCATCAACCCTGTGGTAAAGTGTTCTTTGTGTTGTGTGATTAGTGCTAACCGAGGAAGGTTTCCTCGAAGACTGGAGTAGGTTGTTTATAACCGATCCAGTATAGAATTCCTGGTGTTATTTACTTTCAGCACTTACTTTCAGTTTCAGCACTGTTTATCCTTTTTAATCACGTTGGTAAAAACAGTAAACGAATTTCAAAAATCACGAAACTTTTCAGAATCATAGCCACACGTTTTAAGGTTTTTTTTGGCGCAAGTTTCAACCCTTTTGGACAAGTATAAGTCATCCAAACGTCCAAAGTTCTAAGTCTAGTGTAGTCTGATTTTCAGGCTTGCAAAGGTTGAGACTTTGATCGTATTTGACTAAGTTCCCAAAAGAGTTTTTCAAAACTGTTTGAGCCCATTTAGATACAACTAATAAGGGGTTAGTCATTAAAAATTCAGAGCATTTGGGGTTACGGACAAATAGGAATTAATTTTTCAAATCAGACTACCGTTTCTGACAGATTTGTGCAATCTGACCACCAACAATTTTTCAAGGGGTTAGAGGTTGAATTTTAATCTGAAATTTTAAGGAGATACTCAGAACAGCTGAGGCTAAGTTCTCTCCAAATTTCAGATTTTTTGAACACCTGTAACCTAGTTTTCAAAACGTTTTAAAACTAGTCCTAAAAACAGAAACTGTTTTCAGACGTTGTGTTTTTGGTTTAAAACTATTTTAAAAACCACATTTTCCGCACCCACTATTTAATCCCCTCCCCACTTCTAGTGGTGACTTGCAGATCCTACAAGTGGTATCAGAGAGCAGGACCACTCACATCAAAAGGATCCAATGATCTAAGTGAGATGGCAACCACAAACTTCAAAACCAAGCAAGAAGGTTTGTCTAGTCAAAGGCCTCCTCTCTTTGACGGTGAGTCTTTCATTCAATGGAAGTTAAGAATGAAACTTTTCCTTATGGCAATTGATATTGATCTTTCGTCAATTATAGAAGATGGTTCTTTTGTTCCATCAAAATTATCCACCGTAGATGAAGTCACACTAGAGGTCGTTAAGCCTAGGCAAGAGTACACTAGTGAGGATAAAAAGAAACTGAGCATGAACGCTAGGGCTATGCAATTACTTGTAAATGGACTAAGTAAAAGTGAATTTAACTATGTTTCAAATTGTTCTAGTGCTCAAGAAATGTGGAGAATTCTTGAAATGAAACACGAAGGCACTAGTCAAGTAAAAGAGTCCAAGATTAACATGCTCATGTCCGCACTCGAGTCATTTAAATTATTGCCAATTGAATCTATCGTTGATATGGATCTTCGCTTGACTAACATTTACAATTCTCTTGAGTCTATTGGCAAAGCCTTTACTATGCAGGAAAAGGTACAAAAGGTCTTGCGAAGCCTTCCATCCGAGTGGGACCCTAAAGTAACGGCAATAGAAGAAAGCAAAGAAACTAAGTCAATCAAGATGGAAGAATTGATTGGATCACTTAAGGTTTATGAGAACAAACTCACCATAAGGAAATATGAATCATCAAAACAAGGTAAGGCTATTGCATTTAAATCAAATGAATACGTCTCTACTTCTTCCGATCACGTAGATGATAGTGATTCTGAAACAGATAACGATGACTTAATTTTATTGGCTAAAGGCTTAAGAAAATTCATGAGAAAGTCATTTAGAAACAAAACTAAGGCTACCTCGACTAAAGAAATAAGAACAAGACAAATAACAAGGATGTTAAATGTTACGAATGCGGTAAACTTGGACATCTATCATATGACTGTCATAATAAGGACAAACAAACAAACAAACACCCTGACAAGGAACGGAACAAGAATAGACTCGTCTCAGAACCTAAGCAAAGGAAAAGATCTCTCAAGGCCTACAGTTGGAGTGATACATTTGATTCCGAGACTGAGACAGAAGAGGAGACTGCACAAGTATGCTTTGTGTCCAAAGCATCAAACGAGGTATCACCTGACTCTGATTCTGACTCTGAGCCTTCTTATGATGATCTTTTTAGTTAGTACTTAGAATTGCATAAATTTACTAAGACTCTCGCGAAAGAAAAGAAACTATTAATTGAAGACAAGAAGTTGTTAGAATCTTCTGACGAGAATCTTGTCGCTCAATTAAACGATTCAAAAGAAGAGTCATCATGCATCATTAATGCATTAAAGACAGAGATTTCATCATTGATCACGCAAAATAAGGAAATGAAATCCGAGATTTCAAATTTGAAATCAAGGAATACGGACTTAGTGAAAATGATGAAACAATTTGATACAGGATCTAACATGCTAGATCGTATCATTTTATCACAAAAGCATGATAGTGATAAAACGGGATTAGGATACATTGAAACAAATGAAATATCCATTAAATCAACCAAGTTTGCATTGTCTAAGAAAGTAGACACTCCAAAATCAAATATGGCGTCTAAGATGACGCAAAGACCCCCTCTCCCCTCATCTCGCCATACTTCTTTTTCATATCATGCGAAATACCATTTTGTGACATATAGATATGAGAAGAAACAAGTGATGCATACACGAATTCATTTCATCCATCTAGATCACGCACTACGCACACTAACACAAGGATATATCAAAAATGTCCTCCATATAATGCGTATAAAGGAGTTCTTGGCCAAAGGCCCAAAGTGCACTCACCACATGTCTACTACATTGCACCTTTATCTACATTCTTTCCACTTACTAGACCGAGAAGGATCACCCAAGTATGGGTACCGAAAGGCACTTTTACCAAGAGGTGAATAACTAACTCGCAAGGACCCAAAATTAAAAGGGTACCTAAATCATTCTCGTGCATTGTAGAGAACCCTCACATCAAAAGATACATCAATCAAATGGTTCCTTGACAGTGGTTGCTCAAGGCACATGACGGGTGACCCGAGCCTATTCACGAAATTGAAGAAGGTCACTAAAGACGGATCCGTGACCTTTGGAGACAACAATGAAGGCAAAATCATCGGGAAAGGTACAATTGGAAACCCAAGCACCCTTCAAATCTCAAACGTCTGGTAAGCAACTTATCCTATAATCTTCTTAGCATTTCGCAATTCATTGACAATGGTTTTGATGTGTGTTTTACTCACCCATATTGTAATATAATAAAAAAAAATGGAGAAACAGTTTTAAAAGGAAAATGTGAAGGAAATATCTTTACGCTTTCTATGGATGATATGTTAGACGCTAATGTTAAGTGTTTCATGTCAAATGAACCTAACATAAATTTGTGGCATAGACGTTTAGGACATATTGGCATTTCTACACTAGAAAAACTCCAACGAAAGAACCTAATACGAGGATTGCCTACACTTGATTTAGACAACTTTCAGTTGTGTGAATCTTGCATAAGAGGCAGACAAACACGCGAGTCACTAAAACCTAAAAATGAAATTAGCACGCCTAGAGTTTTAGAATTATTACACATTGATTTGTTTGGTCCTAGTCACACTACAAGTCTTGGTGGACGTTATTATGCTTGTGTGATTGTTGATGATTTTTCTCGTTATACTTGAACTTTTTTTCTTGCACATAAAGATGATAGTGCCATTGAAATTGCGAAACTATTAAAACAACTTGAAAATCAATAAGGTTTCAATGTGAAAAGGATAAGAAGCGATAGAGGCGGTGAATTTAAAAACAAGGACATGATTTCATTTTGCAAAGAAAAACGAATTAAACACGAATTTTCGCCACCTAGAACTCCACAATTAAATGGAGTAGTAGAAAGAAAGAATAGGACATTAAAAGAAATTGCTAGAACTATGGTGTGCGAAAATAAATTGCCTAGATTTTTGTGGGTGGAAGCCGTAAACTGTGCATGCTATATAGTAAATCGCTTGTCCATTAGGAAGAAAATAAATAAGACGCCTTATGAGATATTAAATGATCGCATGCCTAAAATTGACTATTTTCATGTGTTTGGATGTAAATGCTTTGTTTTAAATACAAAAGACAATTTGGATAAATTTGAATCTAAATCAATTGAATGCATCTTTGTTGGGTATTCTGTGAATTCAAAAGCATATAGGTGTTATGATCCTCTCACTAGACAAATTATAGAATCTATTCATGTGAAGTTTAATGAATTTGGTGAGATTGATAAAGATAAAGAATATGATGATGATTTTGAATTGAAACCCGTGTTGAATGATGATGGTGGCACGTTTGATATGCATGATACACTAGAAATGCATGATCACTTAGAAATGCATGAGAACATAGAAAATAATCAACCAAGATGGCATAGAGATCGCCCACATGATATCATTATAGGCGATATCACTCACGCTGTGCGACCACATAGAAGAATAAATCCGTATGAAATAAACCAATTTGATGCCATGATTTCTGAAATCAAACCTAAAAATGTGCATGCTTTGAGTGATTCTTCTTGGATTGATGCTATGCATGACGAACTTAATCAATTTGTTAGAAATGACGTATGGGATTTAGTGCCACGACCACAAGATAAGACCATAATAGACGCAAAGTGGGTATTTAGAAATAAAATAAATGAAGAAGGAAAAGTGGTCAGAAATAAAGCTAGACTTGTAGCACAAGGCTATAATCAAGAAGAAGGAATTGATTATGATGAAACATTTGCACCCGTAGCACGTTTAGAAGCTATACGACTTTTACTTGCCATTGCTTGCATGAAAGATTTTACACTTTATCAAATGGACGTGAAAAGTGCATTCTTAAATGGATTCATACAAGAAGAGGTATACGTGAAACAACCACCCGGTTTTGAAGATTTGAAACATCCCGATCACGTGTACAAATTAAAGAAGGCACTATACGGACTAAAGCAAGCACCTAGAGCATGGTATGATCGTTTTGCTACTTTTCTTTTAGAAAATGGTTTTAAAAGAGACACTATAGATAGTACTTTATTTTTAAAACAAGATAAATCGGATTTACTTATTATTCAAATTTATGTTGATGACATCATTTTCGGATCCACTTCTCATAAACTTGTTGAAGATTTTGAAAAATGCATGAAATCCGAATTTGAAATGTCTATGGTTGGCGAATTGAACTACTTTCTTGGCTTGCAGATTAAACAAACGAGTAAAGGCATCCACATAAGTCAAGCTAAGTATATAAATGATATGATTAAAAAGTTCAATTTTGAGAATTTAAAACCATCCCCCACCCCTATGAGTGTCACTACTAAATTAGATAAAGATGAACATGGTAAGGATTTTAATAATGCCTTATATAGATCTATGATTGGCTCTTTGCTATATCTTACTGCTAGTAGGCCTGATATCATGTTCAGTGTATGTATGTGTGGTCGTTTTCAAAGTCAACCTAAGGTGTCTCACTATAATGCGGTAAAAACAATATTCATATATATTAAGCACACACCTACCTTAGACATTTGGTATGATAAAGATTGTGACTTTAATTTGCATGTCTACACTGACGCTGATTATGGTGGATGTAAAATAGATAGAAAAAGCACGAGTGGCACTTGCCAATTTACAGGAAACTCACTTATTTCATGGTTTTCCAAAATGCAAGCAAGCGTAGCTTTATCCACTACTGAAGCTGAGTACATGGCACTTAGTCTTTGTTGCACACAATTGTTATGGATTAAACAACAGCTTTCGGACTTTGAAATTACCGTAAATAAAATTCCTATATATTGTGATAGTATGAGTGCAATTAACCTATCTAAGAACCCCGTGCTACACTCTAAGGCCAAGCATATAGAAGTACGCTATCATTTTCTTTGTGATCATGCAAGTAATGGTGATATTGTCATAGATCATGTATGCACAGAGGCACAAGTAGCGGATATTTTTACTAAAGCATTAAATCAAGCCACGTATGAAAATCTTCGTTCTAAATTAGGCATGATTTCTGCTTATTTGATTTGATTGTCTTTCCATATTTACATGCATTTTTGATTGACTTTCCAAAATAAATGGGGAGAGAATGCATGATTTAAGGGAGACAGAGAAATTGATTGCATAAATCAAGGGGGAGCGGATTTGAAATTTGAGATTCAAAATTTGAATTTATGCACGATTGAAGGGGAGCGATAAGATTTAAATCATGAATGTAGGTTATTTTATAAATCACCAAAAGGGGGAGATTGTAGAGAAAAAGAGGTTTGAGTGATTTCAAAATGCATGATTTAAATAACGTGTTATAAAGAAATGCATGAAATATTTATTACATGACACGTTGTTGCATAAAACTTGCCCTATATAGTTACTATATAATGTTGTCGTACTAACGAGCCATGAAGCTTTAAAGCTTACATCAAATGGCAAACATTTGTTGTGTTTGAACTATTTTCATGTGCCATCATTAATGAACTAAAATAGTTCATTAAGTGAAGTACTTAGTTAATTAAACTAAGTAGTTCATTAAAGAAAGCCATATTTAGAAAAGGCACAAAGGCAACAAGTTTAAGAAAGGAAAAATCTTCACCCCCCTTATATCACACGTTTTTCAATATATATATATATATATATATATATATATATATATATATATTCAGATTTTTTTAAAAGGCACATACACATATATTCCAACGTACTACCGACACGTTATATATTTTACATACGTACGTTAGCGTCACACCACTATACTTAACTCATATTTATGAGTATATTCAGGTCTTATATCATATGATATAAGTCATGGTGATGACAAATTTATTACGACACGTTGAAAGGTTTTAAACCGAAAATTGTCGTATCGGACGAATACCCAAACTTCGCCAACGTGTCACGTACTTGCCATAAATAGATGGCCAGCCCTTACACTTCAAAAATGGCCACAAATTTCTTGGCTTACATGGTATGTGCAGCCATAAAATCATTCCATGTTGGCACACACAAATCACCCTCAATTAAGGCCAAATTGTGGAGATTCCAATTTCAACTTTGTCACATGCTTAGGCGCCATTTTAATTAGCCTTGTGAGCTGAATATTAAAGTTTAATTTATTTATATTATGTGTAACATAATATATATAATATGTACAAAAAGTTGGAATTTAATTAAAGAAAAATCGGGTAATCGATAAACGTCGAAAATTCGGTTTTCTACGTACACGAGACATGGAACATTTTTGGCATGGCATATAACATGTATCTAGACACTTTTTACATACTTCATACATTCTAAAGTGTTCTAGAAAAATCAATTAAGGGCTGATTGGAATATACCATGTGTGTATAATTAAATGTGCACTATTTTATAAAGTTTGCAAAAATAAATTTCAGCATATGCACAATCCTTGTCACACGCCTAAACCAGAAATGTTGAAGCATATGTGGAGCTTTGTTGGCAACTTGATTGGTAAAGAATGAAGCATGAAATATTGGTGACATAAAGAAAGGAGCAAAACAAGGTAACATTTCAACCTTATGTCGCATTTGTAACACCTGCTGAAAATTTCAGCATGTGTGCATATAGCTGGCCGAATTTCTCAAGTAAATGAGCCATATTTTACTATCTTGAATCATGTGGATTTATTGAAAGATGTTATGGCAATATTTTTAACATATTATGGAAATAATTTGGTGATATCTTTGAATATCACACATGCTGAAAATTTCAGCATGCGTATAATGTATGTTGGCCGAAATCTAGTCACTATTGGTGATCAAAGTTTATTCCAAAATTGATAAGAATGTCTTGTACTAAATGGTGATTGATTTCTTGGATTAAATCAAAGTAAACTTGACAATATTTTGAATGAAATGCAAATGTTACACATGCTGAAATTTTCATATGTGCAAGAGGAGTAATGGCCGATTTTTGCATGGTATATTGGAGTTATTTGTCTTGCTAATTATGTGGGTTGATTATGTGACTTATGGTAATAAGTTTATGGCTAAATGGCGCATGCTTTTTGAGGTTTAATTTCAGATTTATCTAGTCATCAAGTGATGACAACATCCATCCAATCAATGAGTGTCAAGTAAGCAAGAGCTTAATGATCTTCCAATGAGGAGGTTCCAAGTAAGCAAGACAATGTCACAATGATGCAATACACTCTTCCAAGGACTTAGAAGATAATTTTCAAGAGGAGAGGAGCATCATAGTGGCGGCCAACTTGAATAAAAAGGAAAGAAGTGAGCAAACAAAATAGAAGAACAAGTCTTGCAAATTCCAAAATCAAAAACGTCTTCCATCTCTTCTTTCTACACTCTCTTTCTTTCTTCTCTCTAAAAGACTATTGTACTCATATTCATATACTTGAATAGGCTTCATATAGACCACCACATATTCTTTTTATCATTGTAAAAGATTGATCAAGGTGTGATCAATCTTGCATTTGCAAGGTGGTGGTGTTCGTGATCATTGTATTCTCATACAAGGTTTGTAAAGGGTTGGAGTTGGTGTGTAACTCCATCAGCCGTGTGGTAATGTGTTATTTGTGTTGTGTGATTAGTGCTAACCGAGGAAGGTGTCCTCGAAGACTGGATTAGGTTGTTTATAACCGAACCAGTATAAAATTCCTGGTGTTATTTACTTTCAGCACTTACTTTCAGTTTCAGCACTGTTTATCGTTTTTAATCACGTTGGTAAAAATAGTAAACGAATTTCAAAAATCACGAAACTTTTCAGAATCATAGCCACACGTTTTAAGGTTCTTTTGGCGCAAGTTTCAACCCTTTTGGACAAGTATAAGTTATCCAAACACCCAAAGTTCTGAGACTAGTGTAGTCTGATTTTCAGGCTTGCA
Source organism: Eustoma russellianum (assembly GCA_036186865.1). Lineage (NCBI taxonomy): Eukaryota > Viridiplantae > Streptophyta > Magnoliopsida > Gentianales > Gentianaceae > Eustoma > Eustoma russellianum. The sequence continues at coordinate 8,758,528 of AP025059.1, read as the reverse complement.
AAGGTTGAGACTTTGATCGTATTTGACTAACTTCCCAAAAGAATTTTTCAAAACTGTTTCAAACTATTTAAATAAAACTAATAAGGGGTTAGTCATTAAATTTTCAGAGCATTTGGAGTTACGGACAAATAAGAATTAATTTTTCAAATCAGACTACTGTTTCTGGCAGATTTCTGCAATCTGACAACCAACGATTTTTCAAAGGGTTAGAGGTTGAATTTTAATATGAAATTTTTAGGAGATACTCAAAACATCTGAGGCTAAGCTCTCCAAATTTTAGAATTTTTGAAGACATGCAACCTAGTTTTTAAAATGTTTTAAAACTGGTCCTTAAAACATAAACTGTTTTCAGAAGTTAGGTTTTTTGTTTAAAACAATTTTAAAAACCACATTTTCCGCACCCACTATTCAACCTCCCTTCTAGTGGTGCCTTGCAGATCCTACAAGTCTTAACCAAACCAGTCTCAACAGAAGTTTTTCAATATATGATGTCCAAGATTAGTTGTTTAAATATATACAACTAAGCTTGAGGGGGAGTGTAGAAATAAGGTCGGCAGAGGTGTGCCGAACAGAGCTTAATGAGGCTGAACTGAGCTGAATGAGGCTGACCTAAACGAGAGCGTGCTGAGCTGAGGTAACGAGACGAATCACAATTGAGGCAACAACGTATTAGGCAGAACTACTATACTTAGGCTTGCGAATATTTGCATTTTCTACTGTACATAGCAGAGCTGCACTGGTAATTAGCCGTTACCACAGCCGTTGTAATTTACAGGGACTGGCAGTTAACATTAGACTAACAGTGACTGATAGTGACTGTTGTCCAAGTCAAAAAGTAGCCGTTAGGAATAGATTTCTTTCCCTATAAAAGAAACACAACTTTGTAAAAGTAAATTAATTCCTTCAATTAAAATTTTCAACACGACACCATTTTAAAAATAATATGAGAGACTTATCAACACAAAATTCAAACTTTTCACTTTAGTGGGGCATTGACAAGGCGCAATATGAGGATTCGTTAATTTTTCATTTTAATAAACATTCACTTGAATATTCTACTTTGGTTATATATGGAATAGATTCGATATAGCGGACAGACTTGATTTTTTTCTTTTGTTATAATAACGGCTTTGAATTTAAGTATGCCTAGCAGACATTCATCTCCACTCTCTACCCTGTCCCAAGAATGTTGACCATCAAAGCATCTCACGTTGTGAAACCAGAAAATCCTACCCCAGATGAATTTCTCTACCTTAGCGAATGTGATCAAATAATGGCTTTAAGCCATGCACCAACCATCTACTTCTATAGGCCATCTCCCGAAATTCTTGAATTGGATCCCATAAAAATCTTGAAAGATTCCTTACCCAAAGCATTGGAAATATTTTACCCACTTGCTGGACGTCTCCGATGGGCAGGGCATGGACGAGTCAGGCTCCATTGTAATTCTGCCGGAGCCCTCTTGGTGGACGCTGATTCCGATGCCAAAATAGATGATCTCAACGATTTTTGCCCCACTCCTGAAATCCGTGAACTGATCCCATCAGTGGATCTTGGCAGTACTCCACTGGAAGAAGTGCCACTGCTTCTGCTGCAGATTACCAAGTTCAGATGTGGGGGTTTGAGTCTTGGTTTGGCAATGTGCCACACAGTTATTGATGGAGAAAGTGCATTGCATTTTATCAGCGAGTGGGCCCGTATAGCTCGAGGCGAGAATGTCAAGGAGTTACCTTTTCTGGATAGGAAGGTTTTGCAACCCAAAAATGGTGGCTTAGTTTTACCTGCAAAAGATTTTTCGGAATTTGCGCCGACACCGGTACTAATAGGGAAGTCAGATAGCATGGAGGAGAGGAGAAAGGCCACCACTACTGTACTGCTGAAGTTAAGCAAAGAACAAGTTGAAAAAATAAAGAAGAATGCCAACGAGTATCTTCATGGTCAAAACAATGGCAGCGAGAAAAAATTTAGCAGGTATGAATAGAGTTGCTTCCCTTTCCATTCGAGTCAATGATACACTCTTTTTTTTTTACTTTAGAATATGATGGAATAAAACAAAATAAATCACTATATTGGCTGCGTTTATTATATTGTGAAGTAGCAGTTGTTCGATACAACTTGACGCAATTTTTATTGATTAATCGGAAAACAACCTTTGTGTGTTTCTAACACATGAATATGATTGCGTACATCTGACCTTCCATACATCGTTATAGGCGGGAGCCTCTAAGTCGATGTGTAATGTTGTTGTTGTTAGTGAATAGAGTTGCAAGGGAACTGAATTTAGTCTAGTTTCTTTGTTTTTTTAATCTTGCCAAGCTTATAATTCTTTATGCATATTGTATAAACTCAAAGATAAGGGATCGTTTGAATGCAGATTTTGATTGTTCTAGATAAATTAATCTTTTCTTTCTATGTTTGACTTTGTTAGTGTTTGACAAAATTAGAAAACCCTAAAAGTTACATATTCTTTGTCTATAATATGCCAACATCCTTCCTTACAATGTTCTTATGTTTTCTTTTTCTATTGGAAATGGTTGAACCTAGCCAACCTTTGAACAATCATTAGCATGCTTGAGTTTAAAAATACTCTGTAATTGAACTATTTGAAATTGGTTCTTAGTTTGTGTAATCAAATATGAACAGCTTATTTGCCACTGTAACTATGAAGGAATCATTAGTGATCACATAATCTTACATGGTTTTTGAGTTTGAGTCCTGCTTCACTTGATCTTTTGCTCCATTTTTGTTAAACATGTAGTATCTGTGCTGGATTTTCCCCCAGTTTTTTTGGTCTATATGGTTTGTATCCTAATTAAAGTTATATGAATTTAAACTTTATTTGGTTACTTAGGACTATGTCTGTATACAAACAAAGCGCAGAAATCACCAAAAAAAAATGCCATATAGCGACAGACAGATTTCGTCGCCATTTCGTCGCTAACGGTATATAGCGATGAAATGGCGACGAAATATGTAGTTCGCTATACGGCTTGTCGCAAAGTGATTTTCGTCGGTACAGCGTCGTTATATTACGACGAGAAAAAACTCGTCGGCGGTCGTCGCAAAATTGCGACGTAAATCTGTCAGGTATGCGACCTGTTTTTTCCGTCGTCGTTTCGTCGGTATATCTTTTGTCGTCGCTATTTTAAATTTTTTGATTTTTTTATATGCCCGGTCTGCGACATTTTTGTTTCGTCGCAGGTTCGTCGCTATTATTTAAATTAATATTAAATATTAAATTAATATTAAATATTAAATATTAAATATTTATAATTTATTAATAATATCAACATATTATTGATTAAATAGTTTTTATTATTATTTAATTTTTATAATATATTTTATTTTGTATATAAAATCATTTTTACGACTATTATACAGAAATACGGTATTTGCGTATTGAAATTCGTATAATTAAACAACACAAATGAAATGTAATCCGTATAAATGTCAGATAAAATATAAAAGAACAAAGAATATGTCAATACAATAAATGAAATAGTCAGTACGAAAAATCAAAAAATAAAATACTATGCAGAGGAAGTTGGAGGGGGATCATGCGGAGAAGTCAGACCATCCTGAGGGCGAGGCTGAGGCTGCGAGGAGCTGGAAAGGAAAGAGAGGAGGAGATGCGATAGCTGCGAGATTTGCTGGTTCGTCTCCTGCTGCGCCTGCTTCGTCTCCTGCTACACCTGCTGAAGCGCCTGCTGAACCGAATGCTGCAGCACTTGCTGGGTCTGAGTGAGCTGCGACTGCAGTGCCTGTACACTCTCCTCATGCTGCACCCTGATGGTCTCTATCTCACGCTGCAGTGCCGCATGATCTGCGTCCAGGCGCGAAATATCCTCTGGCGTCGCAGAAGGCGCGGAGGTGCTGGTCTCGGAGGAAGCACCTGGATTCAGAACTTCGGGGAAGAATTGCGGCGCTGCTGATCCAACCCCGTACACCTCCCTCTTCTTCTTATTCTGAGGGCCGATGGTCCGAACCGCATCCAAATAAGCACGGTTCTTGTCGGCCTCTTCTCCTCTCTCTGCCAGTAATCTGTTGTACTCGTCCTGAAATGAGAATAAGAATTGCTAGGGTTTAGGGTTTAGAAATAAAACAAATGATATCGTAGACTACTTACACTGATGTCGCGGGCCTTCGCCGTGATCCAGTCCTCCGTCCCGTCGGAGGCTTTCTTCCGATGCGTCTTGTAGAAGAGATCGTAGGAGGCTGGCCACTCATCCGTCTCCGCGTGCTGAAAGAATGAAATAAAATATGTTAGTGAATCCAGAATTTCAAAAATTTCGGCATGACCTATTCGTTTATCAGAGGTATCCCGGCCTTAAAGGCGTCTCTCAAGTCAAATCAAAAATGAAAAGAAAAAGGCAAATGAACACATATACTACTTACATTAACCATATACGAATACCCAAAAAAACAACAGCGGAACATAAGAAATCAATGAATCTAAATAATCCACTTAAATCAATGAATCTAAATAATCCAATTAAATCAATGAATCTAAATAATCCAATATTAAAATACTTACCATAGCACGCATCGTGGTGGCGTGGGCAACCGAACCACCTGAGTGTGTGACAGGTGCTGGGGCCTGTAGATTGCCGCTGCGCCGGTTCGCCGCGTTTGGGGCGCTGCGGGCTTGGTTAGCAGGGTCCAGCCACCCTTCTATCCACCCCTCCCAGGTGGCCTCGGATACGTAGGGAGGCCTCGCAGAAATGGGGTCACGCTCCCACTTGGTCTTGAGCGAGTTGACGAAGTCTCTGTACCGTTTGGCGGCCCACTGGCGCCAAGCCTGCTCCACGTCGTGGGCGATGTCGGCTGGCCAGCTGTACGCTTTCTGCAATTATTATACGGAGGAAAAATAAAAATGTGGTTAGAAAAGTAATGATCGATTACGCACCAAAAAGTGAAATTCATCAAATTTAAATACCTGAAACTCATCCCAGTAGAACCTACGTGTCTGCGGGGTGACACGGGATCAGGCATATCCAGCAGGGTCCTGCCTCTGGTGGTAGGACCGAGTGATGCAACCAGAAATCTGGCCCGAGTCCGATGCAAACCAGAAAAAAGTGAAGTTGTTAGGAAAAAATAACTCGTGAAATATATTTGAAAACGTGTTAAAAAAATAAATCATTACTTACGTATGGGTATCATGTGACTAAGGGAGGGCACGACGCCCTGATATGACTCCCTCGTCCGATGCCGCATCAGACGCCGGATGATGGGCTAAACCGGTGGGTGTGGGTGGCGTCGGAGATCTGGGGGTGCGGACCTATCGATAGTCCCTAAAAGGTCCGCGTCCACCGCCAGAGCGGCGGTCGACACCGAACCAATTTAGGTGGGTCGAGTAGGTAAACCCTCACTAGCCATCAGATCTACAAGGGTGAAAAATTTAAAAGGCACATTCAACAAGTTTAGGGTTGGTCGCTATTCACCCAACGGCATTGTCCGCACAGTGCCCGATGGTTACAACGTACAATGTATTGACGTCGCTAAGTCGTCACTAATTCGTCGTTTGTTCAAACGAAGTGTCACGCCCGCACATCTTCTGGTGTTGAGTAACGGGCGATAAATTCGTCGCATCGTCGTCGCTATGTCGTCGCTATTTTTACCTATATATAACCCCACAGCCTTACATTTCACATAAACAAAGTTATAAAACTTTCTAAACAAAATATAAAGTATGCCCCGTCGTTATAGAAGAACCCCAAGGCGTGGAGGGGCAAACAGTGCACCTCCACAACGGCCTCCTCCTCAACCACAACCATCGGTTCTGCGGGAGGATTCAATATCTGTGCATGACCCAATGCCGCCAGAGGATCCTCAACAAGAAATGCCGGAACCGCAGATCAACTACCGTATGCTTATAGCAAACATGCAGTAGCAGTCGAGGCAACTGCACATCGTGAACATAAGGCTGCGCAAGTTGAAAGCCAGATATTACAAACTGAAGTGCCTCCTCAAAGAGTTCGCGGAGAATGTGGCGCCCATTCTTTCTTCCAATGACGAAGAGTGCACGGCTCCTCTCCGCTTCTCTTTTAGATTTCTTTTTTTAATTTTTCGTCTTTATAATGTAAATTTTTATTTCTAAATGAATAAATTTTTTTTCCAATCATCGCTTTCTTTTTTCTTAATTCATACACGTGTTTAATCCTCGATGAATCTGCGACGACACAGCAACGAATCATAATATATAAAATACGAACGAAAAGTAAAACGAAACATTTGCGACGACTAATTCATCGACTAAACACCGACGATATGCCGACGAAACTTAATACAACACCGAGAACCTACTAACCGACGAATTTATTTCCTTTGTTTATCCGTGTTTATGTTCTGGAATTTTAGCGACACATTAGCGACGATATAGCGACGAAACGCTACAAACTAAATAGCGACAAACAGGAGACAAAGAGTAGCGACGAACCACCGACAAAACACCGACGAAATTGTAACGAAAAGATTAACCTGACTACTTTTTTGTTAGCGACAATGTATTTCGTCGTAGTTTCGTTGCAATTAACGACGAAACTGCTTTTATCGCTATTTCGTCGCAAAATAACGACGAAATACCGACGTACCTGATTACGTAGGTGAGTTTTTCGTCGGTAATCCAAATTCTTTTTGTGGTGAATCTTGAGAAAAGTCAAAGACGTTGAGGATGAAATTATGGAAAATTTAGAAATAAGTGAAAATGGAAACATAAGCGCCCTTTTATTGCTTTCGCCTCTTTTTCTTTGGTCAAGAAATCATTTCAATTTTTAACATTAATTTCAGTGCTAAGACTGGTTTGTATCAAAAGTATATGGGCTCGATTAACGTAGCAAGTATATGAGTAAATAAGATTTACTATGTTTGCTGTCACCAAGTCTCAGGTTGGCGGTGTATTATAAGGAATCCAAGATAAGAAGATTGTCGTCTTGCCTTTTTGTTTTTTTCCCTTTTTTTTTTTTTTTTTTTTTTGCTGTTTTCACCTCTATGTGGTTTTATTTTGTTGTAAATACATAATTGAACGGTTTACCGGATGAGAAAATTGTTGATCTCATTTTTACATTGAGCATTTTCTGTTCATTAAATGGGATTAATGCACTCAAAGGTTCATGAGCTAAAGTATGTTCATTAAATATTTATCTTCATGTATTTAAGGGTTTCATGTACCAATGTGTGTATGTTGATCATTGTTCATTGCACTTGAGCGAACCTTAAACCTAAGAACGATGCATAAATGTATTTACTTAAAAGGTGTACATGTATGATGTGTTGGAGAAAATGGAAGAAATTGAATTTGGATCAAGTTGCAAACTGTGGTTAGCAACGTAATTTAAGCTGAGTTATGATTAGTTTCACTAAGGATGAGTAGAAACTAATGTATCCTTAATTATCTATGTGATTAGTAGATAATTTTAGGCTTTTGAATAACTCAATCCTGATACCGGGTGAATGAGAAATTAATGCTCAAAATAAGGGAAGAAATCAGCTCAGCCAGGCACGGGCCCAAGTTGCGGACTGAGCTGCGAACCTGATTGTCTCAGGTTGCAGACTGAGCTGATGGGCTCAGGTTTCGGACTGAGCTGCGGGCCTGATGGGCTGCAGGCTACAGACTGCAGGCCGGGTCCTGCAGCAGTGGGTCGGATCTTATCAGCTGGGGTGAAGTTTGTTTGAGTTTAAACTTCTCCAGGTTGTTAAGATAGGCTAAGGTTAAATTTTGAAAGGTTGTTGAGCTTTACCCGTACCGAGATGACCCGAAGTTGTTATGATCTAAATGCTCAGATTGAACAGTTATTTGATTCAACGACTGAGGGCAGAGCAAGTATCTGATTCTATGACTGTGGTTGAATTGACTGTAAAAAACTGACCTCAGAATTGCCCTATAAATAGAGGCCTAGTTGACCTCTGTGGATACTCAGAAAAATTTAGAGTTCTTCTCCTTTCTCTGCAATCTCCCCTTCTGTGTAATCATTCTCTCGCATACACAAAACACTCTGCATTTCCCAGTAATCCGAGAGTTCTGGACAACTTACATGTTCGTTTGAGTTCATACGATGTACTGCCGCTCGTCTGAACTGATTCCGTTGTATCTTGGGAGATGATTGCTCCATCTGGTTGTTCACAGTATACCGGAGCAATATGTCTTAAGGACAAAGTCATGGACTCACCTCAGATCTCTGTTTAGCTGAGCTATTGAGGTTATTGTCGAGCTGAGCTCTGCTGTGTGCTGAGCTCTGCTGTGTACTGAGCTCAGCTGATCAAGGGATAGCGCAACACTGTTATGTATAGCATTGCCGAGCTGAGCTATGCTGTTTGGCTGAGAGCATTCATTGTTCTGCAGCACTGCCGTACTGAGCTCGGCTGAAGCGGCTGAAAGCACAACTGTTGTTTTGTTGTGCTGAGGTGCTGAGGTCGGCAGGTCGGCCAACAGTCCAGAACGCAAATACAATTGCGCTGACTGGACTGATTTGATCTGACTGATCAATCTGACTTCAGTTCAGCTCCGTTGGAAGGCTGATATCACAATACTGTTCTGAAGTGCTATTGTACTGAGGTCGGCAAGTCATCAGACTGTTCAGAACGCAAACTTACTTGCGTTACCTGGACTATCTTGATCTACAGGTCGATCCGACCGGCAGGTCGGCAACTGCTAAATTTCACAAGCAAACTGCACAGAAGTCAATTTTGTATGACTTTGAATTATTTCCATCATGATGCATGGTGTATATATTTCAAATATATGCATGTATAAAAGCGTTTTCGGTGCACTAAGCTTCCGCATTTGTGCAAGGTCCAAAGAGGAGTCGAAACGATGTACGCTTACCCTACACGTTGTGTACCGATTTTCATCGGGTATTACCGATTTTCACCGTTGTCCTTAATTTGCCTCTGTAAGCAGAACTCATTTGCTGATAACACCACGAAAAAACTTCAAATAGAATCTAATTGTTTAATTCTACGTGCATAATTGTTCATGATAATGTTGTAAGACTCCTGATTCAAGATCGTAGGTGGTGAAAAAGTTTGCTTCTTACATATTCACCTTTAATCCATTGTATCTTAGGAGATAGAGGTCTATGTTTCCTCCAGCACACTACCGAAAAATAAAGAATCTGTTTTAAAAGGATTGTGTTCGCAAGACAGCAGGATTGTTTTGTTTCTAATCTACTGCTTAAATTTATTTTATTCATATTCTCTAAATTCTGCTTATAGTTGATCTATTTTAATCCTGTGGATCATTGATTTGTAATATTGCCCCCGTTGATCTCAAAATTTTCCGAAACAGAGGGTATATAGTTAGTTTTGACTCGAAAAGAGGCTTCGAACCAAATTTGGATTAGTATTTAACTATCTATATATTAGGGCGGGCCTAGAGTAACTGGTAAAGTTGGTGAACCTTTTGTACTAAGTGTAGGGTAAGGCTACGTGCATCAAATCGCGAAACAATTTGGTTTCTTTTTGGATTCTACACAAATACAGAAGGTTAATGTACTGAAAACGTCCTTTATTTTGCTATGTATATATCATTACAGACACGATGTCTCGAGGTTTTCATTAGTGGTTAAAACCATAAGTATTACGTATAGCTTTGTAACACAGCAAAATTTTTCGATCCTTTATATATATGTCTTAATTACAGGTACGAATCAGTGTCTGCTTACCTGTGGAGATGCTCAGCAAAAGCCCGTATGCATACACCTGAACAAGAAACAGCCTTCTATGTATACGCTGATTTTCGCCACAGATTGAATCCTCCATTGCCCCAAAAGTACTTCGGCAATGCAGTTATGTTCGTTCCAGTTCTTACCACAGCAGGGGACTTGCTCTCGAAACCATTAGGATTCGCGGCGAGCAAGATTCGTGAAGCTGGAAAGATGGTAACCGATGCGTACGTCAATTCATTCATGACATCGGTCAAGAACCTTTCAGATGTGTCCTTTTACAGGACCTTCCACACAGTTGGCTGCTCAAAAGGTGCGTTTTTGGGAAATCCGAATATTAGTGTTACTAGTTGGCTTTACCTGCCTATTTATGGCGCTGATTTTGGTTGGGGAAAAGAAATTTATATGGGGCCAGGTGCATTGGGATACGATGGGAAATGTTTCCTCCTTCCTTGTATCGAAGGAGACGGATCGGTTTTTCTGCCATTGCGTCTTCAAGTGGAGCATATGGATGCTTTTCAGAAGTTGTTCTATGAAGAAATCGATTGGATGTAGTGTAAAAGATTTGTATGTAATGCTAATCTGTTCGGTTATAGCGATTTCCGGTGTTTTATTGTATCAAGCATATAAAACTGTGTGACTGCTGGAATGCGATGGTTGTTTTACTGAGATATCTGATCAAGTTTGCAGACTTATTCTATGCCCAAGTGATTTTACTTCCTTTTTTTTTTTTATCACATAATTTAGAACACTACCACGAAGTCATTTTCCAAGAAGCTTCTCGACTTTCTTCTTACCAAGCTACCTGTCAAAATTGCACTAAACACAGTATTCAATCATCAAAACAGCGTGATCAAAAGATACAATGCACAAACGAACAGGAACGAAAGTTTAAATGTTGCAGAGGGAAGGGAAAATGGCGCCAAATGTGAAAGACTGAGAAAAAATCTTTCTATTTCGTTCAAGCCTTATTTTACAACATCTACATGTATTTATTGTAGCGACCCGTCCTGAGCCCTAGTACTTGAAACGACTCACCCGCCGTATTTCGCTGAGGAAAATACAAGGCGTCAAAGTCAAAACGTATACACGTTAGCAGAAGTCAAAATAAAAATCCTCGAAATCATCAATATCATAAATGAATGTCAAAAGTCTAGGTCAAATCTAATACAATGCCGGAAAATAAATGTATAAATGAATAAGTCTCAACTATCTAAACTAACAGAAAATTCCAATGTCCGTAACTCCTCCTCAGATAATCCTCAATAGCCACGACCAATCAACTTTTTTGCTTTAGGTCATCCTCTATGCAAACCCACTCAAGGTCATGATCATCTAGAGAGAGATTAAATAGGAAGGGAGTGGTATGAGCAACAAGTCACCCAGTAAGTAATCCCACTATACTTACCATGAGATCATACACAGATAAGCAAGTGTGATAAAAATTTATAACTCATAAAATAATAACATGCTTCTCTTTGCAAGTAAATTTACAATTCTGCCTCTAACATCCAAAAGCAAATAGAACAAATAGATCCCACAAAGTACATAACAAATTCCAATCAAGTGTGTAACAAAGTCCAATTAAGGTTAGTCCAAACCAAAACCGATGATTCAATTTTCCAAATATGCAATATCCAAAGTCAAAGGCCCAAAATGTCAAAGGCCAAAGTTCTAAAGTTTCCAAATCCGATTTAGCCGGTCCAATGTCCAAATTCCAAAACCCGGCTAAAACGGTCCAAAGTAATGCAATGGCTATAGCACTTTCCCTACAATTGATTTATACCGTAAGACTTACAAATTGGTTCCCCAATAGTCAATATGCCCCGGCGCTCTATATCACAATAGCCAATATGCCGGGGCGTCCTAATGGCGGCCAATATGTTCGGGTGCTCTATATCCAAAATAGCCAATATGTCCGGACGCTCAGTTTGTTTGGAACCAATTCGACTTAACAATATATTTCAAATATAGGAGTGAATTTTCAAAAATATGCAGATGCAATTTTCAAAATCATTTTCCAAGTATCAAAGTTAGTCCGAATTACCAAATAGCCTAAAATGCCCAATAAACCAGATGTTTCAAAATCAAACACATCAAATAATTTCAAAATCCCAATAATACCAAAAGTATCCCCTCACCTGCATACATATATATGCCCACGTGCATGTTATTATGAAATGAACACACAAACATACACCAATTTGTACCACACATGCACCAGCTGTGGCCATTCGTCCACTACTGCCAGGGCACACAAAAATTACAAAACAAAACAAAATACCACATTGGCTAGCTAAACCATACTACTCTAAATTGGAAATTGTTTTTGAAATGTTTCACTTAAATTATATTCATATGCAGGAAAGTAATTTTTTTTCTCTTTTTTGCCGCTAGTACCTTTTTTTTCTCAAAATGATCATTCATACATCCAAACAACATTTTTCCCCCTTTCGAATTGCTTCGGCTAGTGGCCCTTTTTGTATTTCAAATATATTTTTTTTTCAGCCAGTACACAATCACAGCAATGTGTGAATCCCACATCAGACACAAGAGGATTTCACAATCAAATTTTGACATTTGAGGAATTCACAATGAAATTCTTACATTTGTTTTGAGATAATAGCAAAGAAAACTTATGCAATTCATATATATATACTGGCGGCAAATCAAAATTTGAGGAATTCACAATGAATTCTTACTTTTGTTTTGAGACAATAGCAAAAAAAAAACTTATGCATTTTATATGTGTATATACTGGCGGCACCTCACATACATGCACAATATATAGATCAAACCCAGTTGAAAATGTACCACATCGGTTCCCAAAAGAGTTCTCAATTCTCATATTGAATTTGCAAAGTGGCTATACAATTCACATAGCCATATACCTTTAATTATTTACATATATAACAATGAAATATTCATAATAGAATTTCTATCTTCAAAAAGGAAAAGCAACAAAACCAACGCTGCCTCCAACTCCAAAATACAACTCGGCCAACAACAGTTTCAAAACGTTTCATGTGCACGTATAATAATATAACGTACACATATATTCTATACTATTATATATGCAAATCACAAGAATTTCAATAACTTCTGCACACACTCACCTGGCCGTGGCTCTTCCTGTGCCTCGGCCTATATATATATATATATATATATATATATATATATATATAATTCACATATAGATACAACAATCTATAAAAACAATAATACTTATGTATGATCCAATGTTGATACCAAAATAACACGTATGTTTTGCAAAAACATAGCAAGTATAAGGAGATCACTTGCCTCAAATGGTTTATACTATACTGTAAACAATTGGAATCCGGATTAGATTGCCACAAATTTTTCCTTTTTCTCTATGAGGGGTCTCGGCTGCTGGGGTTGGGGTGAATATTTTCTTTCCTATGTTTGCTTGGTTGCTAGGAGGGCAGAGCACGTCAGAAAAAGGAATTGGGTTTGGGGGGAAATGGAAGAAAAACAGTATTGTTTTTAATATATAAGATAAGGGGAATAAGATTGGAGAGGGGTGTCAAAGGGAGGGTTTGCTGGCATAATTATAGGCAGTTAGTGGGGGAGTTGTTGCCCCCCATAACCGACGGTTACATATTTTTTTTGTTTTATAAAACTCTTTTTCCTTCAATTAAAAGATTTCTTAATTAAATTCTTTTCTTTATTATTTTTTTCCTTTAACTAACTCGAGATGTAACATTTATACTAGCTAAAAAAGAATCTAGAAGCCAACATGACACGTGGAAAAGTTAACTTGGCTTGATGCAGCAGTTGCTGCGTTCTCGTTCCAAGATCAACCATCAACGCACCAATCGTGCCAGGCGTGCCAGGCGTGCCAAGACCAACCATCAGTGCACCAAGCGTGCCATGCGTGCCAAGACCAGCCAACTATTCAATGCCTTCGAGCCATCTCACTGGTTGCTGCTTTTATTTCACCTTGACACTTGAAAATGCTTCTTTACTTGGTTGCTGAGCTATACATCCCTAGCACCAGAACACTCCTACAACTTTGGTCCAGCATTAAAGGTGTGATCACAGCAGATCACACCTCTGAAAACTAAGATGACTTCAACATCAACTTGCCTCCTCTTTTCACTCATTTGCTTTGCAACAACATACCACTATCTTCAACACCCCCCTCAATTATGACTTCTTATAAATGTTGCACACTCCTAATGCTGAAGTCAAAATTTGTAATCTCTGTGATCTTAGTGCTTTAGTAAATAAGTCAGCCACTTGAAATTCAGTTTTAACTGGCATTGGTTTAATCGCCCTTTCCTGAAACTTGTCTCTAACCACATGGCAATCCACGTCTATATGCTTAGTCCTCTCATGAAAAACTGGATTTTCCACTATGTATATTGCACTCTTGTTGTCACAGAATAACTCCACTTGTTGTCTTTACTCTATTCCCAGATCTTTCAACAAATGCAATAATCATTGTACCCATAAGCTGCTGCAGCAAGTGATCTATATTCAGCCTCTGAGGAAGATCTAGATACAGTAGTTTGCTTCTTGGCCTTCCAAGATACCAGAGCATCTCCATAGAGCATACAATACCCTGTGACAGATCTTCTGGTCTCAGTGCATCCACCACAATCTGAATCTGCACATGCTTTGAACAACTTTGAACCTGTGCTAGGAAACAGCAACCTCTGACCAGGATTTCCTTTTAAGTATCTCAATAATTTGTGAACAGACTTCATATGAAATTCTGTAGGAGTATCCAAAAATTGACTTAATTGTTGCACAATATGAAATATCAGGCTTTGTAATAGTGAGATACAATAACTTCCCAGTAATTCTCCTGTAACAAGACACATCTGAAAACAATGTTGAATCATTATGTTCCAATTTTAAATTTTGTTCCATAGGAGTGAAGGCAGGTTTAGCAGCTAAAAATCCTGCCTCTTCTAGTAATTCTAATGTGTACTTTCATTGACAGATCATGATCCCCCCTAAGACCTTGCCACCTCAAGGCCTAAAAGGTATCTGAGAATACCAAAATCATTAATTTGGACGGTAGAGTGTAAGTGCTACTTGAGGTGCTGTTTCTGAGATGAAGAATCACATGCTACAATAATATCATAAACATAAATGAGCAAAGCTATAAAGGAATCTGAAGACCTTTTTGTAAACAAAGTGTAATCATTTTTAGCCTGTTGGAATCCTTAAGACAACAAATACACAGTAAGCTTCTCATTCCACTATCTACTGGCTTGTTTAAGTCCATAAAGAGATTTTTGAAGCTTGCAAACTGCATTAGGAACTGAGATTGAACTCCTTGTGGTAAATCCATATAAATCTCCTGATATAAATCACCATGAAGAAAAGCATTATTGATATCTAACTGATGCACATGCCAATGATTTACAAAAGCTAAAGCCAGAAGAAGACGCACAGAAGTCATTTTTGCCACAGGAGAGAAAGTATCTGCATAGTCTATACCTGGTTGCTGGGTGTATCCTTTGACCACAAGCCTTGTCTTATACCTCTCTATTGAACCATTAGCCTTTTTTTAACTTTACAAACCCACTTATAGCCAATGGGTTGCTTATCAGGTGGAAAGGGAATAATGCTCCAAGTATTTGTGGCCTCTAATGCTACTAAATCCACCCGCATTGCCTGTTGCCAGGATGCTGATGAAGCTGCCTGTTGGTATGTCACGGGCTCATGCTCAGTGCTGATATTAAGTATGTAGGACTTGTACTCAGGAGTTAGAGCATCAAGTGAGTGACAAGACTGAATAAAATAAAGTAAGGAAGCTGATAAATCTGATTGACCAGACGAATGGCTAAGATAACAGTAGTAATCTTGCAAATAAGATGGATCATGTCTTGGTCTGATAGGTCTATGATCAGAAGATTCATGTGCTGCAGGAGTTGATACTGGAGGCAAGTGGACTTGCAATCGTGTTATAGGTATCTGACCAGCAGGAGGAGAAATAGGATTATCAGAGAATTAAGGAGGGGAGGATGATGCTAAAGGCAATGATGACACAAGAGATGATTCAGTGTCACTTGAATATAGAGGATCAGGTGTGGAAGGTAGCTCATGCAAAGGATGCAACTGTAGAGGAGTCTGATACGAAGTTGATGGAACATCAGCCATGCCAGAAGCCACTGGCACTGATGCTGCTGGCAAGGAAGAGCCATCAGAAAAAGGAAAAGAGCTCTCATGAAACAATACATCCCTGGAAACAACAACAGATTTGTCATCTAATTTCTGAAGAATATAACCTTTTGTATTCATGGGTATTCCAAGAAAGACACATGGCAAAGATCTGGGTGCAAACTTAGCCTTATGAGGAGAGTTATCACAAGCAAAGGATAAACAACCAAATACTTTGAGATGATCATAAACAGGCTATACCTGATGCAAAATCTCATAAGGAGTTTTATGCTTAAGAATACGTGATGACATCAGATTTATCAGATATGTAGCATGTTGGAGACAAAAGCCCCAGTAAACAATGGGTAATGAAGCATGAAATCTGAGTGCTCTAGCCACAACAAGAAGATGCTGATGTTTTCTTTCTACTACCCTGTTCTGTTGAGGGGTCTAATTACATGTTGTTTGATGAATAACCCCATGCTGCATATAAAACTCAGGCATCTTAAACTCAAACCCATTATCACTCCTAAGAACCTTGATATGGACATTAAATTGAGTAGAAACATAATGGAAGAAACTCTGTAAAATCTGTCTAGCCTCAGATTTTGCCTTAAGAAGATAAATCCAAGTATACCTTGAACAATCATCCACTTAGTCAGAAAATATTTTTGATCGTACAAAGTAGGATGCCTATAAGGGCCCCATATATCAACATGAATGATATCAAAAGGAAACTTAGAAGCTGTAACAGATACAAAAAAAGGAGCCCTCTTCAGTTTTGCTAAAGGACAAACTGTACAATTATTATTTTGGCTAAATGATGGTATATCTGGATGTAATCTATGTAGCTTTTGAATTCTAGCTGATGAAGCATGTCCAAGTCTGGCATGACAGAGATATGAATGAGAATCTAGGCTTGATGAAGAGAGATCAGAAGGCAGTACACAAGTATTTAAGACCTCATACTATACAGGCAGGCTGGAATCACGCACATAATAGAGTCCATGATGCTTCCTAGCTAACCAATCATCCTCCTGTATAACATATCCTGAATGAAACAGCCGAAATCATGGAACGAAACAAGCAAATAAGGGGAGTCAGTAAGCTTGCTCAAGGAAACAAGGTTGAAAGAAAATGAAGGAACATGTAATACATCCTTCAGAATAAGACCACTGTGTAGCTTAACCACTCCTTTAGGAGTTGCATCGACTGTGAAATTATTTGGAAGTTTGATAGAAACATGATCAATGGGATAATAAGAATGAAACAAGGTTAAGGAGCATGAAATATGGTCACTAGCCCCTGAGTCCAAGATCCATACACAATCAATACTTGTAGAATACTTAGCTGTAGGCATACCAGTCTGTGCAGTCATAACAACACCTTGAAACTCTTTGTTTACATTGGTTCCTGAAACAACATCAACATCCAACAATTTCAGAAGTTTAGTAAACTGTTTCTGAGTAAGAGAATGTGTGGATTGTGGGAGCAGACAAGAAGAAGCCTGCTCAGCATCACAGATCTGAGGCTTCTCTTCCACCATTTCTGCTGCATTCATTTGGTTTTTAAACTTGAAACCAGGAGGAAATCCATCTTTTCTATAACATCTATCATTTGTGTGTCCTATCATACCACAATGATTACACTGCAAGCACTTGTTACCATCCTGATAGAATCTTCCATTTCCCCTCCTATACGTTGGTCCCTGTCTCTTGTTCACATACGTGTTAGCTACAAAACCTTCTTGATCATCACAATTAGTAACTAATGCTGTAGGAGCATTATTAAAACCAGCTATTGCACTGTTATTGGTGATTTTCCTTTCAAATTTCAGTGCCATTGCAAATACAATTTTGATATCTGGCAATGGTGTCATCATGAACACCTGCGATCTGACTGGATTGAATTCTTTGTTCAATCCTTTGACAAACTTTACAACATAATCATTCTCAATGAACTCACTCAACTTCTTAGTCATATCACATACACATCTAAGGCAATCACACTTCGGTATGGATCTTAAAGCCATTAGCTCTTCCTAAAGTACTTTAAATTTCATAAAGTAATCATTTATGCTGAGACTTTCTTCTTTTACAACTTAGAACTCAGACTGTAAATCAAACAGTTTAAATGGATCACCACTAATGTATCTCATAGTCAAATCATTTCATACGTCCAAGGCACAACCATACCACATTATACTCTGTGCAATAGAAGGAGAGACACGATTCATGATCCAGGATTGGATAATAGTATTCAACTGCCTCCAAGCTTGAAACTGAGGATCATTTCGTGTAGGTTTTGGCATAGATCCATCAATGAAACTTGTCTTGTTCTTTATTAATAACGCCATTTGAAACGTCATGCTCCACGAATAAAAATTGTGTAGAGTGAGTGGAGGTTGAACTAGAACGATCACTGGACTATCATTTGGATGTAAGTAGTATGGATTATTTTCTGGATTATCGTTGAGTGTATGATTGTTGCATGAACTAGATGATGCTGCACTTGCATTTGCCATAGCTAGACTTTAGTTGAAGTATAACGTATACGAAGAGAAATTTGTATGATACAAAATCAGACTAAGAACATCAACAAATTGATGGTGAATTATCAATGCTCTGATACCATGTCAAAATTGCACTAAACACATAATTCAAGCATCAAAACAACGTAATCAAAAGATGCAATGCACAAACAAAGAGCAACAAAAGTTTAAATGTTGCAGAGAGAAAAGGAAAATTGCGCCAAGTGCACAGCTTGGAGAACAAGAAAGAAAAACTGAGAAAAAAATCTTTATATTTCGTTCAAGCCTTATTTTGGAACATCTATATGTATTTATACTAGCTAAAAAAGTATCTAGAAGCAAACATGGCATGTGGAAAAGTTAATTTGGCTTGATGCAGCACTTGCTGCGTTCTCGTGCCAAGACCAACCATCAGCGCACCAATTGTGCCAGGCGTGCCACGCGTGCCAAGACCAACCATCAGTATACCAAGAGTGCCACTTGTGTCAAGACCAGTCAACTGTTCAATGCCTTTGATCCATCTCACTGGTTGCTGCTTTTATTTCAGCTTAACACTTGAAAATGCTTCTTTACTTGGTTGCTGAGCTATACATCCTAGTACCAGAACACTCCTATAATTTTGGTCCAGCATTGAAGGTGTGATCACAGCAGATCACACCTCTGAAAACTAAGATGACTTCAACATCAACTTGCCTCCTCTTTTCTCTCATTTGCTTTGCAACAACATACCACTATCTTCAACACTACCGGAGAGATTGCCGTGGTTATCACCTTATTGCTATATGCCGAGGTCTTAGATTTGTGTATATATTTACATACATATACGCACAAAAGTACATATGGACAGATCAACCAACAAACACACACGCGCTTCCATATATATACACACACACATACATATACGGACAGTTCAACCCACAAATACACAAAAACACAAATGCACTCATATATACATGTATGTATGTAATGCATGCATAATAACCCACGTTTTAGACCGGAGGCCGTGAAAAGTGTTCCAATTTATTTCAGCCACAACAGCTGTTAACATGAAAATTTTACAACCTTACAGGAAATTTCAGAAGCGTACTAGAAAAAAAGCAGAAACGACTAAAATGTCTGGTAGGGTACAAATTATAGCAATCACCTCTAGTCAAGCTACCTACAATGTAGAACACCAAAATCTACACAATGCTCTTCTCTAGGTGCCCTCCTGATCCTTTAGTCAATTTTAACCTTGAAAAATAACAATAGGAAACAACAACAAAAGAAACCGGATGAGTATGTTGGCAACTCAATGAAGTGAGGTGAATACAGACAAGCACATATATAAAATATTCTTGAAATCTTCTTGTTTTGGTATTCATATTTTCTTTTAAATAGATGCATGTGTAGAATCAAAGAAGACTGATGCCAAAAATGTATAGCCTCAAACGATGTTGAAGAAGGAGGTCATATGCAGGAGAAGTAGTTAGGAGGCATTTGATCGAGCACTTGCGTGATGAACACAAACACCTATGAGCTAGACGAATGAGGAAGATACAAGGCAGAAAGTTAAGGGCTGAGAGTTGGTTATGTCACGTGGGTCCGAAATAACTAAAATTGGAAGGAGAAGAAACGCATGAAATGGCAAAATCAAGAAGAGGAAAAGGAGGTGCGTGGCAATGCAACCAGGAAGAAGAGAAGGGGAACATTGCGTTGCAGCAGAATTCAAATCGTGTGAAAAGACAATAATGCCCTTAGTTTAGTAATAGAGTTGCTTTAGTAAAATGTCCTCTTTTGTAATTCTACTTCTTATCTCCTTCCTTCAGCTATAAGAGCTGAACGTTGTTGTAACCAAAAGAACTCTTAATTCTTGATTCTTGAATGAGCAGTTATCCTCTCTTCCTCAACCGTTTTCTATCTTCTCTCAAGCGTAGTTTTCTTCTAGTTTTGTTCTATTTTGATGTTTCATTGATGTTAGTTAAAATTAGATTGTGAATTGTAAGAATTTTGACATGGTATCAGAGTTTTTTGAAGTGATTAGAAGTTGTTGATTGATAATTTGTTGCTTTCTGTGTTGGCATCATGACTATTAGCTCTATCAATTTTGGTACAATGGATCCTACGGGAGATCCTCTATACATAAATCCAAGTGATAGTCCATCACTTGTTTTAGTCAATCTCTATTGGCGTCTCAAAACTATCATGGCTGGAGTAGAACTATTTGTAGAGCACTGGAGACGAAGAATAAAGCATGTTTCATCGATGGTACAATTCCTAAACATGCTGAGGGAGAGCGCAAGCATTCTACATTGATCAAGG
Source organism: Eustoma russellianum (assembly GCA_036186865.1). NCBI lineage: Eukaryota > Viridiplantae > Streptophyta > Magnoliopsida > Gentianales > Gentianaceae > Eustoma > Eustoma russellianum. The sequence continues at coordinate 8,737,900 of AP025059.1, read as the reverse complement.
CTAAGAATATGGTGGCATCTTGGATCGTTAACTCAGTAAGTCCTTCAATTGCGCAAAGTATAATGTGGATTGATAGTGCTGCTGAGATCAGGAAAGATCTGAGCTTAGATATGGAAATGCAGATGCGTTTAGGCTTTCAGATCTGCAGGATGAATTTTATTTAATTAAACAAGAAAATTCTACGATCGCGGATTACTACACTAGACTTAAGGTAGTTTGGGAAGAATTAAGTGTTTTGAAATCTTTGCCTTCTTGCACTTATAATAGGTTTACTTGCAATATTACTACTCAGGTGAGTAAATATATGGAGGATGATTTTGTAATCAAGTTCTTAAAAGGATTATCGGATGAATTTGAATCTGTGAAATCGCAAGTTTTATTGTTAAGTCTATTGCGTGATATTAATATCACATTTGCTATGGCTGCTAAATTTGAAAGGAAAGTGTTGTACTATAGTGGACAAGGTGACTTTGTTAATAATCCATCTCCAACGTTGAATGTGGGAGATGGTTCCTCAGTTTTTATTAGACAGGCATCCAGTTTTCAGCGACCTCAAGGGTCTAGGCAAGGTTTGATTGGTCAAAAAGGACAAGGAAGTTACAGAGGAGATGGGGGATATGTACAGAAGTTTGGGAGTGCTAAACGTCCTGTATGCACTCACTGTGGATACTCAGGACACACATTTGATAAGTGCTACAGGAAGCATGGATATCCTCCAGGATATAAACCAAAGGCAAGGATAAACTGTGTTGGATTGGATGATTCTCAGTATGAAGGAGGAAGTTGTTCTGCAGAAAGCGAAGGAGTTAGGCATCAAATGCCACAACAGGTAGCAGTAAGTCAAGAGCCAGCATTGTTTACGCAGGATCAATACTTGCAACTGATGAGTATGCTGAAGGAACAGCAACAAAGAGGCTATAGGAGTAAGCCTGTTGAGGAAGAAAGAGAGGAGGCCATGCACGCTGTAATGTCAACTCAACAACTATCTACTAATGGTATGTCAACAGGTAATGCCGTAAACAAAAGTTTGAACATATGGATTTTAGACTCAGGTGCCAGTGATTAGATTTGTTGTTCTCTTATCCTGTTTGATTCCATTCACCCAGTTAATTCATTACAAGTAAAATTGCCCAATGATGTTCTTACTGATGTGCTTCACGTTGGAATAGTCACTGTTAACTAGTCTCTTCAGCTCAGTAACGTGTTTCATATTCCTTCCTTTTGCTTCAACTTAATCTCACTCAACAAACTTGTTAGACAAAATCAATGTTGTGTAATATTCCATTCTGATCCCTGTTTTATTCATGAACAGAAATCTGTGAAGATGATTAGTTTAGCTATAGCGAGTTAAGGATTATACAAGCTACATGGTTCACCAAAATACCAGAGAGTAATGATGATGAACTGCAGCATTTTTCCAGTAGTTCTATTCTTGTCACTGCATCCAGTGTTTCAGAGTCAAAGACCTCTTTATGGCATTCAAGACTTGGACATATCTCAAGTTTTAGAATAAGGAAAATCCACAAGATGGACCTCAAAGTTGTTGTGTCTTCTATTTCTGCTTCCTGTCATATATGTCCTCTTGCTAGACAAAGAAAACTTCCATTTCCAGTTTCTCATTCTGCTTCTGTTTCTCCTTTTGTCTTACTTCATGTAGATATATAAGGTCCCTATAAGTTTCATACAACGTATCATCAGCGTTTTTTCTTACCATTGTTGATGATTACAGTAGATATACTTGGGTGTATTTGTTGAAAGCAAAATCTGAAGCCGAAGACATTCTACAAAAATTTTGTACTTATGTGTCTGTTCACTTTGAAAGAAGAGTAAAAACCATAAGAACAGACAATGGCATTGAATTTAAAATGAACTCTTTCTATGCTGCTAAAAGAATTGTTCATCAGACAAGTTGTATATATACTCCTCAACAAAATGGCCTAGTAGAGAGAAAACACCAACACATCTTAAACGTAGCCAGGGCTTTGATATTTCAAGCCAATCTACCTACTTCTGGGGATTCTACATACAACATGTAGTTTACCTTATAAATCTCACTCCTTCTCCTATCATAGCCAATAAAACACCATTTGAGATGTTGTTTAGAAAACTTCCATCCTACCAGAACCTGAGAGTATTTGGATGTTTAGCTTTTGCACTCAATACTCAGCAAAATAAAAGAAAATTTGATCCCAGATCAAAAGAATGCCTATTTCTTGGAATGTCTCACACCACTAAAGGATATATCATACAAGACTTATCCACAAAAGGCATCCTTATATCCAGAAATGTTGAATTTCATGAGTGTTCCTTTCCTTTCAGAAAACCTTCTTTTGCTTCCCATAAATACTCGTCACAACATTTCCCCAAACTGTCTACCACACTACCAGATGTTCCTATAATCTCTGATTCTAGCTTTATTGAATAAGCTTATTCTCCAACTTGAGTCCAACTCCACTCCACACCTTAGCTCAAATCATTTGTTTGAAAATTCACTACTTCAGTAACCTGTTTCTTCCACTGCATCTCTTGAGTCAAACAACTTTATCTTCTCATTCTTCACCACCTATAGCCTCAATGCCTACTCCTCATCCATCTGCATATTCAGAACAGATACCCATTACCTCTATTTATATTACACTTCCTGTGAATCCCAATGACAAACCTGTCAGGGAAAGAAAAAACCCAGTTATGTATATGAATATTACTGCAATCACAAGTATTCACCTAGTCAAAGTGCCTCTCATCACAGCACTGTTAGGAAATCATACGAGATCACTGCAAAACGCGAAGCGGAAAACAAAAACTTGATCTCCGATTTCCTACCAAGGATCCATGTTGTTTGTTTAATTCGATGAAAGAAACTCAAAAATTACCTTTGTAGATCCGAATTACGCAGATGGAAGAGGTGCGAAATCACGAACACCCTCTGTCGGTATCCACACGAACGCTTCCGCCCGGAGTGCTAGCTCTTGAACGGCGCGGCTGAGAGAACTCGCTTTTCTCCAAAAACTGCTCTAGGGTTTCTGTTGATTTCGTGTGTATTTCGTATGTCTCTATGTACGAGATACATAGATATATATACACATATATGGATATTAAAAACCGAGTCCTAATCGGTTTCGTTGATGCCAATCAAAATCCATATCGGATATGGATTCTGTCAGGATATTCAAAATCCATATCAGATATGGATTCTCTCATTATTATCCGATAGCATATATATATATATACACATATAACCACAAAAACAAAAATAATAATAATAATAATATTAATAATAATTAATATCCAATATTAATATTATTAATATTAAAATGATAATAATAATAATAATTAATATCCAATATTAATATCATTAATATTATTAATCTCAGCCATACGCATTCTTGTGTGTGACCCGATAGGCCCATATTAATTGGCAGTTGATTAAATCTCTATTAAACCAACAAGTCGTAATTGGTCTCTAGCAAGACATTACGACTACCCAATTAATACGAGTAAAGTCCAACTAGCCTAATAGCACATGCATTAATCCCTTTGTCACACGATATCTAGTTTGAACATAAGTCATGGTCAACGTCATACTTATATTTTTCAGACATATGATTACTCGATCTCTAAGTGGACTGATAAAACAAATGATATTGATCACACTATCAATTCATTTGAGCACGGCCATGCATTTCACAGTCTCACTAATCGAGGGGCCCAAAGATATCACTCTCAAAAGAGAGGGACAAATTCTATCTTGATTATTCAATATCCTCTACATAATTTCTATCACATTCAATCATGACCTTTATTATTATCCAATTACGGATAACGTTTGATCATGTCAAAATATAATAGTCCTTATGTTGGAAACTATGACAATCTCAAGTCAAAGGATTAAAACATGACTATCGTGAGATTTACTTATGACGCTAATCCATGTAGTAATCTCATGATGGGTCTATCCAATACACTGTTCTCTAACAAGTATCTATGAGATTGATTCGTATCACCATACACATAATCATCTTATGATTATCAAATCAATACTCATACTGATTATAAATTATTTTATCTCTATAACAATAATGAATCAGGGACATATATCAAAATTGTGTAACATACTAACCAACAATAATGATAATAAAACCTCTTTTATTAATAATAAATGCATAACATAAATATCCAAATCATGGCCTAGGGCACATACACTAACAAGCACTCCACACACTCTAGATCAGTCCTTTTCTTTAGGTCATTGGCACCTAAGTATAAAGCATATGTTTTAGCTTCTAGTTTACATACAGCGCCTGCTACTTACTCAGAGGCAGCTAGTTCCTCAATTTGGTAGGAAGCTATGCAGGTAGAAATAGAAGCACTAGAGGCTAATCATACTTGGATGTTAGTACCTTTGGCACCTAGAAAATAGCTAATTGGTTGTAAATGGGTCTATAAAATCATGTATCAGGCAGATGACACTGTAGAAAGATACAAAGCTAGACTAGTTACAAAGGGTTACACACAGCAGTATGGAGTTGACTATGAGGAGACATTCTCCCCAGTAGCCAAGATGACAACTGTAAGGTTGGTCTTGACACTTGCCTCCAGTAAGCATTGGCACGTTCATCAACTAGATGTCAACAATGCTTTTCTCTATAGGGAATTACATGAGGAGATATATATGGTGCCACCACCAGGTGTAGTAGCTAGTCAGTCTGGTCTAGGTTGTAAACTAGAGGACTCTCTCTATGGACTTCAGCAGGTCAGTCGTGAGTGGAATGCTAAATTGACGATTTTCTTATTATCCAAAGGCTTTACTGAGTCCAAGAATGAATATATTCTCTTCTTCAAGGTCAGTTCCACACATTTGCTCCTAGATCTAGTATATGTTGATGATATCATCCTTGCCTCATCCCACCTCCCAGCCATACAGTGGTTAAAACGTGATCTTAACTTGGCATTCAAAATCAAAGATCTGGGTGACCTTAGGTGCTTCCTGGGGATTAAGTAGCTAGGTCACAAGGGGGATTGGTGATCAATCAGAGAAAGTATGCCCTGGAATTGTTGGAGCACATTGGTTTCTTGGGATCTAAGCCTGTAAAAACACCTATGGAAACCAATGCCAAACTGTCGCATGATGATTCTCCACCTTTGGCTGATGTTTATACCTATAGAATTTTGGTTGGTAAGTTGATTTACCTCACAATAACAAGACCTGATATCACTTTTCCAGTACAACAACTCAGTCAATTTTTAGATTGTCCAACACAAAACCACATGAAAGCAACACATAGACTGCTGATATATATAAAAGGGACAGCAGGTCAAGGACTTATATTTCCATCCAACAAAGACTTGAGACTGAGAGCCTTTGTAGACTCTGACTGGGCTGGATGTGCAGAAATAAGAAGGAGTGTTACTGGCTACTATGTGTTCTTGGGAGATCATTGATTTCCTGGAAAGCAAAAAAACAAACAGCAGTGTCAAGATCATCTGCAGAGGCTGAGTATAGTACTTTGGCAACATTGGTTTTTGAGGTGCAGTGGCTTTTGTATTTGGACAGGGACTTATAGAGAGGCAATCAAAGATCTTTTCCAACATTTGATCTTGTACTTCTCTCAACTCTCTCTCTCTCTCTTTCTCTCTCTCTCTCAATAGCTTCTTCAATTTCGTTTCTGTTTCTCTTAGTTAGTTAGCTAGATTGCTTGTTGAATTTTCACATGGTATCCGGGTGAAAAATCTAAGAAACATTTTGTATAGCTTCCTCAAGTTTGAACACTACAATTCTGGATCCAGCAGAAGATCCGTTGTACTTGCGTCCAAGTGACAGTCCTGCACTTGTGCTGGTACAACCTCCACTCAGTTCACACAACTATCATGGATGGAGCAGGACATTTCGTAGAGCTTTGAGTCCAAGAATAAAACAGGTTTTATTGATGGTTCTGTAAGAATCCTAATGAGAATGATTGTAGATTTTTTGCCTGGATAAAGTCTAATAATATGGTTGCATCATGGATTATGAATTCTGTTATTCCTTCTATTGCACAAAGTGTAATGTGGATTGATAATGCAGTTGACATATGGAATGATTTAAGACTTAGATATGGTAATGCGGATGTTTTTAAATTATCTGATCTACAAGAGGAATTTTATGCAATTAAGCAAGATAATCTTTCAGTGACTGACTACTATATAAAATTAAAGGTTGTATGGGAAGAATTGACTGTATTGAAATCAATTCCTATATGTACGTGTGGAAGGTGTGCTTGCAATGTCTCTGCTCAAATTAGTAAGTTTGTCGAAAATGATTTGGTGATTAAATTTCTGAAAGCATTGTCAGATGAGTATGACTCAGTTAAGTCTCCAGTGTTTCAAATGAGTCCCATTCCTGATGTAAATGCCACGTTTGACATGGCAGTTAAATATGCACGTAAGGTTCTGTACAATGGTAATTCAATGCAATTCTCTAATAATCCATCTGCAGTCCTAAGTGTAGGAGGACCTGGATCCTCCTTTCATGGTCAGTATACATGTGACACTAAGTTCCAGAAGGGACAAAATCATCGAGGATCCAAGGGACAGGGAGCGTATAAAGGTCCTAGACCACAAGGAGGATATGGATCATCAGGTTCAGGAGGCAAACGTGTAGTATGTACATATTATGGCTAGCCAAGGCACACTATCGATAGATGCTACAAGAAACATGGGTATCCCCCTGGGTATCAGCCTAACGGACAGGTAAACTCTGTAGCTTATGATCATTCTATTGAAAGTGGTGATGGCTATGGTTATCAGGTGAAGGCATCAGCATCCATGAACCAGCATATAGATATGAATCCTCACAATTCACCCAGCTTGACTCATGACCAGTACAATCAATTGATGAGGATGCTGCAAGAACATCAGGAGAATAGCCTCAAATCAATTGGATCAGTTGCCGTGGAGAGTAATAAAGAAGCACATGTTGTGATGTCGGCTCAAAAGCGGGGCACTTCTGGTAAAGGTCAAGGTAATGTATCTTATGAACACTTAAATATTTGGATCTTGGACTCAGGGGCCACTGATCACATATGTTATACTTTAAGCCTCTTTCATTCATATAAGCCCATCAGTGCATTGAAAGTGAAACTCCCTAACAACTAGTGTGTTGATGTGACTCATATTGGCACAGTAATAGTCAGTCCTTCCTTGCATTTATTCAATGTCTTTTACATACCTTCGTTCACTTTCAACCTCATTTCACTTAGAAGAATTACACTAGAAAATAAATACAGTGTGTTCTTTCATCTTGACTCTTGTATGACTTTTGAATAGAGACACTTGAAGATGATTGGTTTAGCTAGAGTGAATCAAGGGCTTCATCAACTCCATGGTTCACTAAAGCAACACCAGATGCATCAAGACTGTCAACAGACACATTTAATCAACTCCACTGCCATTTCTTTAGCTCCGGACTGGAATTGCACTCTTTGGCATTCAAAACTAGGACATTTATCTTCTAGAATAAAAGAAATCAAAAAGCTAGAACCCATAGTAGCTGTTACCAATACCCCTATTCCTTGTACTGTTTGTCCTCTTGCCAAGCAAAGAAGGATTCCTTTTCATGTTTCCTCTTCAGTGTCTGTTGCACCCATGGCTTTGGTCCACGTGGATATATGGGGACCATATAAACACCCCAGCATAACATGTATCTAGACACTTTTTACATACTTCATACATTCTAAAGTGTTCTAGAAAAATCAATTAAGGGCTGGTTGGAATATTCCATGTGTGTATAATTATATGTGCACTACTTTACAAAGTTTGCAAAAATAAAATTCAGCATATGTATATTCATCATCAGACGCCTAGACAGCCATGTTGGAGCTTATGTGGAGCTTTGTTGGCATCTTGATTGGCCAAGACTGAAGCATACAATGTTGGTGACATAGAGAAAGGAGCTACACAAGGTAACATTTTAAACTTTGCCACATTTATGACACATGCTGAATATTCAGCATGTGTAGTCTTAGAGCTGGCCGAAATTTACACTTAATGAAGCCATATTTACCACCTTGAATTATATGGATTGATTGAAAGATAATTTGGCAATGTTCTAAAGATGTTATGGTAATAATATAGTGATATCTTTGAATATCACACATGCTGAAAATTTAAGCATGTGTGGGAATGAATGTGGCCGCATTTATGCTTCAACATGCAACATATTTGATTTTTCAATCTTAAAGGAATTAATATACACATACATAGAAATGTTTTGAATATTGTGCGAATATCACACATGTTGAAAATTTCAGTATGAGGAATAATAATGTGGCCGATTTTTAGGTGCAAAATGGAGATGATTTGTCTTGGTAATTATGTGAAATTATTATGGAAATTATGGCAACATTTTTATGGCTAATTGGCACATGTTTTAAGTGATATTTTTCAGATTTATCTAGTCATCAAATGATGATAACTTCCATCCAATCAATGAGTGCCAAGTAAGAAAGAGCTTAATGATCATCCAATGAGAAGTTGCCAAGTAAGCAAGGAAATGTCATAATGATGCAATATACTCTTCCAATGACTTAAAAGATAATTTTCAAGGAGGAAGACATGCTATAGGGGGTGGCACATTGTTGATAAAAAGAAGAGAAGAGAGCCAAACAAAAGCAAGACAAGCCTCACAAGTTCAAAAGTGCAAAAAGAGTCTTCTGTTTCTTCTTCTACACTTTCTTTCTTTCTTCTCTCTAAAAGCCTATTGTATTCATATTCATACATCTTGAATCGGCTTCTTAAATACCACCATATACTCTTTATTGTTGTAAAAGATTGATCAAGGTGTGATCAATCTTGCACTCGCAAGGTGGTGGTGTTCATGATCGTTGTATTCATTTACAAGGTTTGTAAAGGGTTGGAGTTGGTGTGTAACTCCATCAACCCTGTGTGTGTAAGGTGTTATTTGTATTTTTTGATTAGTGCTAACCGAGGAAGGTGTCCTCGAAGACTGGAGTAGGTTGGTTTAACCGAACCAGTATAAAATTCCTTGTGTTTTTTACTTTCAGCACTTACTTTCAGTTTCTAGCACAGTACATCGTTTTGATCATGTTATTAAAAATAGTAAACGAATTTCAAAAATCATGAAACTTTCAGAAACCATAGCCACACGTCTTAAGGTTTTTTTGGCGCAAGTTTCAACCCTTTTGGAAAAATGTAAGTCATCAAACGTCTAATGTTCTGAGACTAGTGCAATTTGATTTTTAGGCTTGCAAAGGTTGAGACTTTGAACGTATTTGACTAACTTCCCAAAAGAATTTTTCAAAACTGTTTCAACCCAATTAAATAAAATTAATAAGGGATTAGTCATTAAATTTTCAGAGCATTTGGAGTCACGGGTAAATAGGAATTGATTTTCCAAATCAGACTACCGTTTCTGGCAGATTTACGTAATCTGACCCTCCAACGATTTTTAAAGGGTTTAGAGGTTGAATTTTAATCTAAAAGTTTTAGGAGATACTTAAAACATCCGATACTAAGATCTCTCCAAATTTCAGAATTTTTGAAGACCTGAAACCTAGTTTGCAAAACGTTTCAAAATAGGACCTGAAAACAGAAACTGTTTTCAGAAGTTGGGTTTTTGGTTTAAAACAATTTTAAAAACAACATTTTCCGTACCCACTATTCAACCCCCCCTTCTAGTGGTGCCTTGCAGATCCTACATCCCTTGCTTGACTCCTCGTCATACTGGAAAATATCCCAGTTGTTTACCATCTATTAGAACCAAACATCTTGTTGCTGACAAATTATTTATTAAAAACCGAACCAATCTAGGATCAAAGCCCATTGCATGTAAAAGCTGTCGAAGATAAGATCAACTGACTCTGTCAAATGCTTTGGTCATGTCAAGTTTAATAATGATATCCTCCTCTAAATGGTCGATCCAAAAAATGTACCATCTCTTGGGCTAAAAGAATTTGCTCTGTAATATCGCGGCCCTATATAAACCTGGCCTGTTCTGGCGAAATAAGTCTAGGGAGGAGCGACGATAAACGCGTGGCTATTAACCGTGTGATAACTTTAGAAAGAAAATTCGTCAGGCATATTGGCCTATAATCCGAGAAGGTTTGCGGATTCTGGACTTTTGGGATAAGTGTAATCAGAGACGCATCTACTTGACTCGGAAGAGGAACGCCTAAGAAAAATTCAATAACAGCTTTATGCACATCTGAGCTTATAACCGGCCAAAACCGTGGATAGAAAGATAATGGGAAGCCATCTGGTCCAGCAGCACTTCTAGGACTAAGATTCCAAACTGTCTGCTTAACTTCCTGTAACTCCGGCAAACATAAAAGGGAGTGATTATCCGATTCCATCAACAATTTTGGGACATATTGAAGAATGGAATCAGGAGAAGTAGTTGGGTCTGCGCTAAATAAAGCTTGATAATATCGAATAGTTTCAAGTTCAATGTCCTGAGAAGTGCAGCATTATGTCCCATCTTCTCTTAAAATCCTACAGATAGATTGCTTTTGCCTCTTGTCTTTGACTGTCTGGCGAAAAAATTTAGTATTGGCATCTCCCTCCAGCATCCATTTTATATTCACCTTTTGTTTCCAATATAGACGCGCACGTGATTGCGCGAGACGCAAATTTGCCATACTACGATGATATGCCATCCGCCTGTCATCAGAAGGATTATCATCATATGCTCGCTCATATCGCAATGCCTCGGTTTCAGCCACTTCCACCGCATCAAATATATTACCAAAACATCTTTGTTCCAACGTTGCAACTCTTGTTTGAGCAGACACGGCTTGGAATAAAAGCCGCACATACCGCCAGTGATCCGATATGACTGCCAATGATGTCTAACAAATTATCAAAATTAGAATGCATAGTCCAGACATCCAAGTATCTGAAAGATGCTGTCGCTGTAGGATGATCCGTGGAGCATTCTAAATAAATTGGGCAGTGGTCTGAAGTGGTACGGTTGAGATGTTGATATCGCACATAAGAAAATAAATCAAAGAAGGCTGATGAACATAGAAAATGATCTAAGCGCCGCCATACTCAGCCCAAACCCCGACCATCACACCATGTGTAAGGAGAACCTTGAAAACTAATCCCCTGAAGGGAGCAGTATGAGACACAATCTTGGAAATCCTGCAAACTACGAAGAGAAGGAGAAGAGCGACCCTTATGCTCATCAAGTGCTAAAAAAGTGTTAAAATCACCACCAACAAGCCATGGAATATCAATAGCGCTATGAATGGAACGAATATCCGCCCACAATGGATGATGCACGGAGATAGAATGTAGGCCATAGACAAAACGTACACGAGAAATAATCACCCAAAGGCAGCCAACAGAACTTCATTGAGTGACTTTGAGTACCTGGGCGATCACCTTCAAAACGTAGGGATGTGTCTCTCCAAAATATCCATATATGCTCATTGCAAACAGATACTGCTTGGGAGAAACCAAATTTAAGTCTCTAGCTAGTTAATGATGAAAGCCTTGCTTTAGGCTCAATAATTACCAATATATGTAAGTGATATCGACATACTAAAGATAACAGGCAATCCATAGAAGTACAAACCCCTCGAACATTCCAAATTATAATCTACATTGAGAGGATAATATATCAAAAGAGTTTGTGGAAGCCACCTTCATCTCCAATCATTTGAAGTGTGGTAGGCTGACTCCCCTGTGCTACACCCTCAACCACAATCTGAATTATGTAATTTACAATTGCGAAAACTATTGATAATGAGAATGAGATTCAAGAAAGAAGAAAGGCGATAGAGGGATCGTCGAGAGAAGGCAGAAGAAGGGGATTTCGACGGCAAAATTACCGCCTGCAAGCAAAATCAACTGAGCCCATGCAGAAAGAGACTTATCTCTGTATTATATATATTTGTGTGTGTGTGTGTGTATATATATATATATATATATATATATATATATATATATCTTGTACATATAAATTTGGCTATACACATATACATATATATATACAACTATTTATGCAATAAAAAATACATATGCATGATCTTTGAATTTATATAAAAACATACATATATAGTTCGCAAAAACATAACGAGTATAGATAGGGTACTTATCTTGTGTGACTCAAAGGGCCACTTTCAACGTTTCATCTTCCATTATTGTCTCCTTTCCAAGCAGAGCTTCAGGCTGCTACTATCGCTCTTATATATTTCCTACAACAGTTAGACATATTGACATGGAAGTGGACTTTTTAGGGGTAGTACATTTGTCCAGCCTACTGGTTCCACATTTTTCCTTCATGTTTTAATTGGGATGCGGGACAATACTATTACTCATGTCCCTCGGTAGGCTATATGGTAGCTAACATGCTTGCACAACATGGCCGATTACATAATAACATGTTTCATTTTCACAATGTTGCGATTTACCTCTTGGTTAAAGGTGCTTTACTTACTGTTGCGTCCACGCCATATTTGGGACAATGATCTGGGGATGCTTTACAACCGCAGTTTCTAGCTTTGTTGCCTTGGCATAGGCGATGCGGGTACTTTATGACTTTATCTTGACTGCTCTTGTTTTTAATTTGTCGCGCTTTGCTACTGTTTGTACAACTTTGATGTCTACAATGTGGAGTATACACCTCTGGCTTGGCATGTCATTTTGTTGGTTGCCTATATCTCTCAATATGGGCAACATGGGTGCTTTTCAGGCACCTCTCGTTGCCATGTTCTGCGCTTAATATATATTTGGTTTGCCATCCTAATCTCTGTTGCATATGTTGGTTGCATGGGTCATCATATGATATTCCTCAGGGGAGCTTCTATTTTCACATTGTTGTGCTATTCCGCTATTTGTTCTGTGGAGTACTTAGGATACACCTTTGCCGCTATGATGTGCTATGGCCGCCGCTCTTGCTTATCTACCGTGTTGTTGCCTGTATTTTTTAATTTAGGCAATCTCGGTAATGTACCTCCTATACCTCATGTGATTCTATGCTTGTTTGCTGCATATATTTCTTCAATGATGATTCTATGTACTTTGTGTTGTGCATGTATGGCTTCTTTTGCAACGTCACTCTATCTGAAGAGTTTGGACTATGCACTATGTAGCGACCCCTCCTGAGCCCTAGTACTCGGAGCGACTCACCCGCCGTATTTCACTAAGGAAAATACAAGGCGTCGAAATCGATGCATATACACGTCCGCAATGCGACGTAAATCGATGTCAGCGGAAGTCAAAACCAGACCTCGAAGTCATCATAAACAGTAAATAAAGTACAATGGTCTGAACAACAGAAAATAATACATCATCGAAATGAGAGTAACTGACAAGTCTCCGATAAATACAAAAAGTGAAAACCCACAAACTCTAATCCAAGCATCAGAAAATCTCCTCAGCACAGCTAGAAGTGACATGTATCCTCACTCAGTGTCCTCCTCGGCGTACACTAAATTGTACTCCTGATCATCAGAAAAATGTAAAGAGTTGTAGGAGCAACACTTCGCCCAGCAAATAATTTTAACATATTTACCATGGGATCATGCACGGAGAAACAAGTGTAATAAAATAAATATAATACAAAAAATAACAAGCTTCTCATTCGCAAATGATTTACAATTCTGCCTCTAACATCCAAAAGTAGTTAGAGAAAATAGACCCAACAAAGTACGTAACAAAGTCCAATAAAGTACGTAACAAAGTCCAATTAAGTACGTAACAAAATCCAATTAGGTACGTAACAAAGTCCAATTAGGGGTTAGTCCAAATACAAAATCAATGATGCAATTTTCCAAATATGCAATGCCAAAATATCCAAAGTCAAAGGCCCAAATTCCAAAGTCCAAAAGTCCAAAGTTTCCAAATCTGATTTAGCCGGTCCAATGTCTAAAATCCAAATCCGAGTACCAACCAGTCCAAATTCAAATATCAAAGTCCAAAATCCAAAGCTCGGCTAAAACGGTCCAAAATAATGCAATGGCTATAGCACTTTCTCTACAAGTGACTCATACTTTAAGACTTACGAATTGATTCCTCCAAAACCAAATATACTATAGATATCCTGTCCTAGACTAGGTCGTTACGTCTAAAGCACCAAATATATGCCTTTGCACCCTGTCCCAGACTAGGTAGTTATGCTCAGGCCCAAAAATGGATACACAAGCCCTGTCCCAGATGAGGTAGTTACATCTGTAGTGCCAAAATAAGAATCAATCCAGCTTAACAATATATTTCACGTTGTAGGGGTGAATTTCAAAATATGAATGCAAAATTTCCAAAAAAAAAATAATTTTCAAAGTCCAAAAGTTAGTCAAATTACCGAAAAGGACCAAATTCAAATAAACCAAACAATAGTCCAATTAATTTCCAAAATCACCAATAATACCAAAAAGTCCAATCTCATCCATGTACATGTACACGTGTATATGCTCACGCCCATGCATGTGCATATACACATATATACATGCACGTACCTCCCTCGGTCCATTTTCTTTTCCCGACCCACTACTCTCAGCACCCAAACCAATCACCACACCATACAACCCTCCAATTATACCAAATCACACAAACATAATGGTACAGTTACGAAAGTACCAAGTAACTATATCATAAATTGAATACCATGATTTTGAAATTTCATGTTTATGAGACATAAACAGTAGTGGCCGAATGGCCACTGCCACTATCGCCCACAAAAGCACACAACGCACACACTGAGACCCACAATTTACCACCAAAAACATATATAAAATGAACACCACAATTTTGTCTAAATTCATATAATACACATGCACAACAGAGGCACTCAGCCACTGCCACTGACTCACGTCCAAATGCACGACACACATACAACATTTTTTTTCCATTTTGCAAGACCACCAACAGTGGTAGAATGGCCACTGCTACTACGCATAGACACATATGCAAGACACCTCAAAATTTTTAATGTAAAGTATCATTTCATGGGCTTTCAAATACCACACTTGTTAAAAAAGGATTTTAACCTTTGAGCCAAGATTTGAAATTGTTCATTTGTTTCATTTTTTTTGTTTAAATTCATACGGCCGCACATTCATATCTCTCACACACACATATATAACTGATCGACACATACAATTCAACATACACGTATATACAAGCGGACATACATGTATAAAAATTCATTTATGCAATTCAAAAATAATAATGCATGATCCAAGTTAGTACCGAAAATATAAACATATAGTTTGCAAAAATCATAGTAAATACATCAAGATTACTTACAATTCTTCGGGTATACTATACCGTAATTGGAATCGGGGTTGAATTTCGACAAAACCTTCTTCTTCTATTTTTTCCTCCTCTTTCTCTCCTCTCTTTCCTTTCTACTCTCAGCACTCTTCTCTCTTTTCTTTGGGTGATAGCTGGATGAACTCTTTTGGGGTAAAGGGGGAAGGGATTGCTATCTTAAGTAGAGGGAGTAGTGGGAGGTTAATTGGATATAATGAGAGGGGGGGTTATGGGAGTTATAGGAAGCTAATGGGGTAGTGGGAAGTTAATTGGGTTTATTTATTAATAATTAGTTTGTTTGTTTTTTTTCCTAGCGGCACATACACATATAATATATATATTCTTTTTTTTAATGCAAAAGGATGTAATATACTTCCCCTTTTACAAAAAGTTTCGACCTCGAAACTTACGTACCTTAATCGAAAAGGTTTGGATATTTTTCACGCATCTGCTCTTCAAGCTCTCACATCGCTTCGTGTTCCGCGTGATTGGTCCATTGAACTTTGACGTACGGAATCACCCTACGCCGCAGAACCTGATCTTTTCTGTCGACAATCTTAATTGGGGTCTCCTCGTACGTAGTGTCGCTTTTAAGTCTTAGTGGTAGTGCCTCGAGCAAGTGACTAGGATCCAGAACATATCTCCTCAACTGTGAAACGTGAAAACATTATGTACCTGAGCCAATGTCGGGGGTAGAGCTAATCTGTAAGCCAAGGTGCCAACCCTCTCAAGTATCTTATAAGGACCAATGTAGTGCGGACATGGTTTACTCCTCCCTCCAAATCGTATTACACCATTCGTGGGTAACACCTTCAGATAAACTTTCTCACCAACCATGAACTCCAAAGGTCGTCTCCTAGGATCTGCCCAACTCTTACTCCAGCCCTGCGCCACCTTAAATCTCTCCCTGATGATCTTAATCTTGTCATGCGTCTGCTCAATCAACTCTGGCCTAGCGATAGCTCGCTCACCGACTTCGTACCAATACACCGGAGATCTACACTTACATCTATAAAGAGCCTCGAAGGGCGCCATACCGATGGAACTATGATGGCTGATGTTGTAGGAAAACTCGATCAACTTCACTATATTGTCCCAGTTTCCCTTGAAATCTAATGCACAGGCTCTCAACATATCCTCTAGTGTCTGGATCGTCCTCTCAGTCTGACCGTCTGTCTGAGGATGAAATGCAGTACTTAATCTTAGTTCAGTCCCTATAACTCTATGATAAGTGGTCCAAACCTGGAGGTGAATCTCGGATCGCAATCAGAAACAATACTCACTGGCACACCATGAAGACTAATAATATTATCAACATACATCGTGGCCAGCTTCTCCATGGTCGCTTCACTAGATACCGGCAAAGAAAGTGCATACTTCGTTAGTCGGTCGACGATCACCCAAATCACATCGTTGCCATTTCTTGTCTTAGGGAGCCCTCTGACAAAGTCCATCGTAATGTGCTCCCACTTTCACTCGGGTATCTCTAACTGCAACATCAATCCACCGGGTCTCTGATGTTCAGCCTTCATCTGCTGACATACTAGGCATCTCTCGATAAACTCGGCAATGTGTCTCTTCATACTGCTCCACCAATAATGTCTCCTCAAATCGTGGTACATTTTCGTGGTGCCTGGATGAATCGACATCTTTGAATTGTGCGCCTCCCTCAATATCTCCTTCCTCAGCTCCTCAACATCCGGTACGCACAGCCTCCCCTGATACCAAAAGCTTCGATCACTCTAAATCTGAAATCCAACAATCTGTTCAGTCCTTAATCTCTCCCGAATGTCTCCAAGAGTCGCATCCTCTTTCTGAGCCTCCTTAACTCGATCAATCAGAGTCCGTGAGATAATCAATGCTGCAAGAACATTCGATGTAGAGTCGACAATATCCCACTCAAACTCCTCAATCTCCCTCTCCAACAGAGACTATCCCACTCAAACTCCTCAATCTCCCTCTCCAACAGAGACTGCCCGGCGTGACTCGACTTCCGGCTCAGCGCATATGCTACTTTGTTTGCTTTTCCCGGATGATAACTGATCGTTACGTCGTAGTCCTTTATCAGCTCCAACCACCTTCCCTATGTCATATTAAGCTCCTTCTGAGTGAACAGACACTTCAGGCTCTCGTGATTGGTGAATACTTCACACTTTTCATACAGATAGTGTCGCCAAATCTTAAGTGTGAATACCACCGCTGCTAACTCCAAGTCGTGAGTGGGGTAGTTCTGCTCATACGTCTTCAACTGTCTCGAATCGTATGCAATTACTCTGCCACCCTGCATAAGGACACAACCTTCAATCGAGAGGTTAGACTATGGTTGGCATGCATATGAAATCAGATTTATAAGATCAAATACATTTAGTCCATTCTTGGACGCGCCGCTGTATATTACAAACCCTTCGGAGCCAGAAGGTTGTGCCAAGACTGGTGCAGTGGTTAGCCTCTTCTTTAACTCAGTAAAGCTCTTCTCGCATTCGGAGGTCCACTCGAACTTGGTCTTCTTCTGTGTCAGTCGACTCAATGGGACCGCAATCTTTGAGAATCCTTCCACGAACTTCCGATAATATTCCGCAAGACCAAGAAAACTCTGTACCTTAGTGACATTCATGGGTCCGGGCCACTACATAATTGCTTCGATCTTCTTTAGGTCAATAGAAATGCCCTCCTTAGAAATCACGTGGCCCAAGAAAGTCACACTCTTCAACTAGAATTTGCACTTGCTGAACTTTGCGTACAACTTCTTCTCCTTGAGAGTCTCCAATACCTCTCGCAAGTGTTCAGCATGCGTCTCCTCATCCGGCGAATACACAAAAATATCATCTATGAACACCACCATGAATCGATCCAGATGCTCCTTGAATACTGTTTTTATCAAGTCCATGAAGGCTGCAGGTGCATGCATTAGTCCGAAAGGCATCACAAGAAATTCATAGTGTCCATATCTGATGAGAAACGCCGTCTTAGTCACATCCTCTGCCCTGACTCTCAACTGATGATAGCCCGATCAGAGCTCAATCTTTGAGAACACTTTGGCACCCTGCACGCAATTCCATTTTACACTAGTTGATTTCCATACATCAAATTCACAACGATTAAAGGATAACGTTACCTTCAACTGATTGAATAGATCGTCAATCCTCGGTAGCGGGTATCTATTCTTTATCGTGATCTTATTAAGCTCACGATAATCGATGCATAGCCTTATGCTAACGTCTTTCTTTTTCATAAATAATACTGGTGCTCTCCAAGGCGAAACACTAGGCCTGATGAACTTCTGATCCAGCAACTCCTGTAATTGCTCCTTGAGCTCCTTTAACTCTGCTGGTGCCATTCTGTATGGTGCCTTTGAGATCGGTTCGGCTCCGGGTATCAAGTTGATCTCAAACTCCACCTCTCTGCTCGGTGGCAAACCAGGTAACTCATCAGGAAAAACATCCTTGAACTCGCTCACCACTTGAATGTCGTAAATGGATGGAGTCTCTGCATCAGCATTGAAGGCGTATACAAGAAATCCCTTATCTTCTTTCCTCAATGCCTTGTATGCCTGTGCTATAATCAGATAGATGTTATGAGGCAACTTCTTCAACTTTGTGTTCCCCGGAAATACAAACTCCTCTTTCGTAGGGTACTTGAACACAACCTGCTTCTGCATGCAATTAATGTGGGCATAGTACTTGGCCAACCAATCTATCCCGAGAATAACGTCGAAGTCTCTTATTGGGATTGGTATCAATGCAGCCTCGAACTCTCAATCCTCCATCTCTAATCTGCACTTCCTATATAAGTGATGGGAGATGATCACCTGGTCGCCAGCTGCAAGCACATGATATGGTGTCTCTAATTTCTTGGGACAACTCTTGAGGTTCTTAACAAACCTCTTAGAGACGAACGAGTGGCTCGCACCACTATCGAATAGATCGTTCGCCAAAACTCTTTTTCCTAGTATGACACCTAAGAGATTCAGAATTCAAGTACAAAGTTACACAAATACAAATATCATAATCATGTAAAGGCTTCAAATGATAAAATATGCCTGCCACAACGTCGTTGGGCCCCTGAACCTCCGTGTCTGCCATAACATGTACCCTCGCATTAGGTCATGGGCGACCTTGTTGTCCCTGCTGTGGGGACGCCTTTAGTTGTATCCTACATGGCTCCAGGCAATCCTTCACCATGTGGCTTATCTTGCCACAATTGAAACACGCTCCCATCTTTCTCTAGCAATCGCCTGTATATTTTCGACCACATGTCGGACAAGTGGGAGTCTCCACCGGCTAGGCTCTCGTCATCTACTAATGCTGCGACTGTGGCTGTGGTCGTGGCATCTGGGGGCTGACTGGTTGACCCCTAACTGTGACGCGGTACCGTGACCCACCTACCGGATCGGCTGCTGCTGCCCTTTTCTTGAGGCCTCTTACTCCTCTCCTCAGCTGGAACTCTCTACAAATCAACCTCCACCCGGTGACATGCCTCTAACAGTTCATCAAAGTTTCTCGCATTCACATTCACAATGCCCGAGCAAATACGAGAGTTTAGGCCGGTCTCGAAATTCAGCATCTTCAGACGGGCATCATACATCGTAGATGGAATGAACCTCCCCAGAGCATGAAATCTGTCAGAGTACCGGATACCGTCATGGTTCCCTGTGTCAGCGTCTGGAACGCTGCCATCTTCTACAGCACTGCTGTCGTCGGAACATAATACCTCTGTAACTCCTCTCTGAAATGGCCCCAAGTAACTGGCTGGGGTAGATTTAGCACTGTCCCAATTCCACCATTCCTCAGCCTTGCCCAGTAGAAATGGTGTCACCACTCACCACATCGACCTTATGCTCATCTGGTGCCTGTAGCAGCCGCAAATTATTCTCAACCTCCTTCAAACATGCCTCTGCCTCATCTGAATCAGAGCTCCCATTAAAGGTCAGAACGTGAGCTATTTTCATCTCCTGATAGCAATACCTGATGTCCAACTGTGGCGGTGGAGGAGGCAGTGGTGCCTAATATTGCTGCTGCTGCTGATGAGCCAGTACTTGCGCCATCGTGGTCAGCGTATCAGTCATAGCCTAGGGTAACACATTCTGTTCACTGCTGTTGCCATTTCCGTTGTTGTCTCTTCTTGGCGGCATTATGCTGTAACAATACAGTTATGGACAATTTACCAACATTCATAAACTTAAAATAATTAACTAGAAAAAATATGATGATCAGGGCAAGGTAAACAAAAGGCGAATTAAAACTTAATGAAATTATAAAACGCCTATTATGAGCAATGTTTGCGTGCCTCACCTGATCATCACTTAAGTCTAATGTCCGAAACTTAATTCTAAAGTTGACACTTAGTATCAAATGCTTAAGTCTATAGTATCATCTTAAGGGAAAAATCGTAACTTAACTTCTAAGATCATGGCGTAAATCTATGTTTCTGTCGTGGATATAGAGCCATGCTTTGATACCAGCTGTAGCGACCCATCCCGAGCCCTAGTACACAGAACGACTCACCTGTCGTATTTCACTAAGGAAAATACAAGACGTCGACATCGATGCATATACACGTCAGCAGCACGACGCAAATTGATGTTAGCGGAAGTCAAAAAAATAGTAAATAAAGTACAATGGTCTGAACAAGGGAAAATAATACATCATCAAAATGAGAGTAACTGACTAAGTCTCTGATAAATACATAAACTGAAAACCCACAAACTCTAATCCAAACATCAGAAAATCTCCTCAACCCAGCTAGAAATGACCAGTATCCTCACTCAGTGTCCTCCTCGACGTACACTAAATCGTACTCCCGATCATCTGAAAAAATGTAAAGAATGGTATGAACGACACTTCGCCCAGAAAGTAACTTTAACATATTTACCATGGGATCATGCACGGAGAAAAAGTGTAATAAAATAAATACAATACAGAAAATAACAAGCTTCTCATTCGCAAATGATTTACAATTCTGCCTCTAACATCCAAAAGCATATAGAGCAAACAGACCCAACAAAGTACGTAACAAAGTCTAATAAAGTACGTAACAAAGTCCAATTAAGTACGTAACAAAATCCAATTAGGTACGTAACTGTAGAGAAAAAGGGGTTTGAGTGATTTCAAAATACATGATTTAAACGAAATGCATGACGTATTTCAAGTTGTTGCACATACCTTGCCTTATATAGTTCATATATAATGTTGTCGTACTAATGAGCCATGAAGCTTTAAGGCTTACATCAAATGGCAAACATTTGTTGTGTTTGGCCTATTTTCAGGTGCCACCATTAATGAACTAAACTAGTTCATTAAGTGAAGTACTTAGTTAATTAAACTAAGTAGTTCATTAAAGGAAGCAATATTTGGAAAAGGCACAAAGGCAATAAGGTGAAGAAAGGAAAGTCCTCCACTCACCTCTCCACACATATATTACACGCCATTATATATATGCATATATATATTTTCAAATTTTTTGAAAAAAGGCACGTATACATTTATTCCAACGTACTACCGACACGTTATATATTTTACGTACGTTAACGTCACACCACTATACGTAACTCATATTTATGAGTATATTCAGGTCTTATATCATATGATATAAGTCATGGTGATGACAAATCTAATACGACACGTTAAAAGGTTCTAAACCGAAAATTGTCATATCGGGCGAATACCGAAACTTCGCTAACGTATCACGTACTTGCCATAAATAGATGGCCAGCCCCTACACTTAAAAATTATCCACAAATTTCGTGGGTTTCATGCTATATACAACCATAAAATCATTCCATGTTGGCACACACAAATCATCCCACATTAAGGCCAAATTGTGGAGATTCCAATTTCAATTTTGCCGCATGGTTTAGGCGCCACTTTAAGATCAACTAAGTGCTGAATATTAAAGTTTAATTTACGTATATTATGTGTAATATAATACATATAACATGTGCAAAAAGTTGGAATTTAATTAGAGAAAAATCGGATAATCGATAAACGGTGAAAATTCGATTTTCTACGTACACGACGCATGGAACGTTTTTGGCACATCATATAACATGTATCTAGACACTTTTTAAATATTTCATACATCTCAAAGTGTTCTAGAAAATTCAATTAAGGGCTGATTGGAATATACCATGTGTATATAATTAAATGTGCACTATTTTACAAAGTTTGCAAAAATAAAATTCAGCACATGTCATATCCTCATCACACGCCCATTCTAGCTATGTTGGAGCATTTGTGGAGCTTTTTTGGCATCTTGATTTGTCAAGAATGAAGCATACAATGTTGGTGACATAAAGGAAGAATCTACACAAGGTAACAATTCAAACTTATGTCACATTTGTAACACATGCTGAAAATTTCAGCATGTGCATTAGTGCTGGCCGATTTTTATCCATTTATGAGGCATATTTTACTTCTTGAATTAAGTGAATTAATTGGAAGATTATATGGAAGTGTTTTGAATATTTTATGGAATAAAGAAAGTGATATTTTCAAATATCACACATGCTGAAAATTTCAGCATGTGTGTAATGTATAGTGGCCGAAATTTAGTCCCCACTGGTGTCCAATTTTTATTCCAAAATTGATAAAGATGTCTTGTACTAAATGGTGATTGATTTTTTGGATAAATCAAAGTAAACTTGGAAATCTTTTGAATGAAAAGAAAGTGTTACACATGCTGAAATTTCAGCATGTGCAAGATGTGTTTATGGCCGATTTTTTGGTGATTAATGTGGCAATTTGTTTTCCAAATTAGTTGGGATTGATTGTGAGATATTTGGCAAAGTTTTATGATGATTTTGGCACATGTTTTAAGTGTTATTCTCAGATTTGTCTAGTCATCAAGTGATGACAACATCCAACCAATCAATGAGTGCCAAGTAAGCAAGAGCTTAATGATCATCCAATGAGGAGATGCCAAGTAAGCAAAGACATGTCACAATGATGCCATATACTCTTCTAAAGACTTAGAAGATAATTTTCAAGAGGGGAAGAGCATCCAAGGGGGCGGCCAACTCAAGATAAAAAGAGAAGAAGAGACAAAACAAAAACAAGAACAAGTCTTGCAAATTCTAAGATCAAAAATGTTTAGCACCTTCTTTTCTACATTCTCTTTCTTTCTTCTCTCTAAAAGCCTATTGTACTTACATTCATATACTTGAATAGGCTTCATATAGTTTACCACATATTCTTTATCATTGTAAAAGATTGATCAAGGCGTGATCAATCTTAGACTTGCAAGGTGGTGGTGTTCGTGTGCATTGTATTCACATACAATGTTTGTAAAGGGTTGGAGTTGGTGTGTAACTCCATCAATCCTGTGGTAAGGTGTTCTTTGTGTTGTGTGATTAGTCTGAACCGAGGAAGGTGTCCTCGAAGACTGGAGTATGTTGTTTATAACCGAACCAGTATAAAACTCTTGGTGTCATTTACTTCCAGCACTGTTTATTGTTTTTGATCACGTTCATAAAAATAGTAAACGAAATTCAAAAATCACGAAACTTTCAGGAAACATAGCCACACGTCTTAAGGTTCTTTTGGCTCAAGTTTTAACCCTTTTGGATAAGTATAAGTCACTGAAACGTCCAAACAACTGAGACTAGTGCAGTCTGATTTTCAGGCTTGCAAAGGTTGAGACTTTGATCTTATTTGACTAACTTCCCAAAAGAATTTTTCAAAACTATTTCAACCCATTTAAACAAAACTTTTAAGGGGTTCGTCTTTAAGTTTTCTGAGAATGTAGAGTTACGGACAAATAGGAATTAAGTTTTCAAATCAGTCTACCGTTTCTGGCAGATTTAAGCATTCTGACCACCAACGAATTTTCAAGGGGTTAGAGGTTGAATTTAAATCTGAAATTTTTAGGAGACACTCATAACATCTGAGACTAAATTCTCTCAAAATTTCAGAATTTTTGAAGACCTGCAACCTAGTTTTCAAAACGTTTTAAAACTGATCCTGAAAACAGAAACTGTTTTCAGAAGTTGAGTTCTTGGTTTAAAACTATTTTAAAAACCACATTTTTCGCACCAACTATTCAACCCCCCCCCCCTCTTCTAGTGGTGCCTTGCAGATCCTACAGTAACAAAGTACAATTAGGGGTTAGTCCAAATCCAAAATCAATGATGCAATTTCCAAATATGCAATGCCAAAATATCCAAAGTCAAAGTCCCAAATTCCAAAGTCCGAAAGTCCAAAGTTTCCAAATCAGATTTAGTCGGTCCAATGTCAAAAATCCAAGCCTGAGTACCACTCGGTCCAAATCAAAATATCAAAGTCCAAAATCCAAAACATAGCTAAAACGGCCAAAAATAATGCAATGGCTATAGCACTTTCCCTACAAGTGACTTATACCGTAAGACTTACGAATTGATTCCTCCAAAACCAAATATACTATGAACACCATGTCCCAGACTAGGTCGTTACGTCTATAGCACCAAATATATGCCTTTGCACCCTGTCCCAGACTAGGTAGTTACGCTCAGGCCCAAAAATGCATACAGAAGCTCTGTCCCAGACGAAGTAGTTACATCTGCAGTGCCAAAATAGGAATCAATCTAGCTTAACAATATATTTCACATCGTAGGGGTGAATTTCGAAATATTAATGCAAAATTTCCAAAAAAAATAATTTTCAAAGTCCAAAAGTTAGTCAAATTACTGAAAAAGACCAAATTCAAATAAACCAAACAATAGTCCAATTAATTTCCAAAATCACCAATAATACCAAAAAGTCTAATCTCATCTGTGTACACATACACGTGTGTATGCTCACGTCCATACATGTGCACATATACATATATATGTGCACGTACCTCCCTCGGTCCATTTTCTTTTCACGACCCACTGCTCTCAGCACCCAAACCAATCACCACACCATACACCCCTCCAATTATACCAAATCACGCAAACATAATGGTACAATTACGAAAGTACCAAATCACTATATCATAAATTGAATACCATGATTTTGAAACTTCATGTTTACGAGACATAAACACTATCGCCCACAAAAGCACACAATGCACACTGAGACCCGCAATTTACCACCAGAAACATATATAAAATGAACACCACAATTTTGAGTAAATTAATATAATACACAATGCACGACACACATACAACATTTTTTTTCATTTTGCAAGACCACCAACAGTGGTAGAATGACCACTGCTACTACAAATAAACACATATGCAAGACACCTCAAAACTTTTAATGTAAAGTATCATTTCATGGGCTTTCAAATGCCACACTTGTTACAAAATGATTTTAACCTTTGAGCCTAGATTTGAAATCGTTCATTTGTTTCATTTTTTTGTTTAAATACATACGGATGCACATTCATATCACATATATATATATATATAATTGATCGACACATACAATTCAACATACACGTACATACAAACAGACATACATGTATAAAAATTCATTTAGGCAATTC
This sequence comes from Eustoma russellianum, assembly GCA_036186865.1. Taxonomy (NCBI): domain Eukaryota; kingdom Viridiplantae; phylum Streptophyta; class Magnoliopsida; order Gentianales; family Gentianaceae; genus Eustoma; species Eustoma russellianum. The sequence continues at coordinate 8,712,205 of AP025059.1, read as the reverse complement.
AAAAATACTAATACATGATACAAATTAGTACCGAAAATATAAATATATAGTTTGCAATAATCATAGTAAATACACCAAAGTTACTTACAATTCTTCGGATATACTATACCGTAGTTGGAATCAGGATTGAATTTCGACAAAACCTTCTTCTTCTATTTTTTCCTCCTCTTTCTCTCCTCTCTTTTCTTTCTACTTTCAGCACTCTTCTCTCTTTTCTATGGGTGACAGCCGGATGAACTCTTTTGGGGTAAAGGGGGGAAGGGATTGCTATCTTAAGTAGAGGGAGCAGTGGGAGGTTAATTGGATATAATGAGAGGGGGGTTATGGAAGTTATAGGAAGCTAATGGGGTGGTGGGAAGTTAATTGCTTTTATGTATTAATAATTAGTTTGTTGTTTTTTTCCCTAGCAGCACATGTACATATAATATATATATATTCTTTTTTTTAATGCAACGAGATGTAACATTCTCCTCCCCAATAGGATTCATTGCATAGCTATTTTCTCTTGGACATCTTTATTCCTAGGCTGCACAGTCGAATTTGGACGTCGTTACCTGATCTTATTTGTAATATGGTTTCTCCTCGCTACAGGTGAGGCTTTTTAATAAAATCTCTTTTTTCGTTATATATATATTATATATATATATATATGTGTATTTTATGATATATTATATAATTATAATATAATGGCGCCTTCTTCTCCAGGCAAATTTAATGGTGGCAGCGGCAAATCTTTTGTTGTCGTCGTTTCTACACTGTCTTTTTCCATTCCGATTTCCCCAAAAACAATATCTAAACACAAAGGCCACCCCATGATTTCTTTTACCAGTGCAGAAATTGACGCTCTGGCTGAGCCTTACCGGCTATCGCTCGTGGGCAACTTTTGGTTCGGCTAGCCTCCACTCAAGATCATCTGGGATGTTTTCGATCGCATTGGATTCCGATCAGATGTGAAGATTACACTTCTTGATCAATCACATGTATTGATGAATTTTCTACATGAACCATATTATATTCGTTGCTTCTATCGCCATTCCTAGACCATCGCAGGATGTATAATGCGGATCACCAAATGGACTGTAGATTTCGATCCTTCAACAGATGTACCAATAGTGTAAATCTGGATCGCATTCTCAGGTTCGCTGCTTCATTATCATCAAAAGACGGCTCTTTTTGAAATCGCACGTGTTGTCGGCCATCCGATCAAATTAGATGTGGCCACATCCGATGGTCTACGGCCGTCTATGGCACACGTTTGCGTGGAGGTAGATGTCTCCAAGGATCTGCCAAAGAAGATATTTTTGCAAGGCAAACAGAAAATCATTCAGCAGCAAATTATCTATGAAAATTTACAGACTTTCTGCACTGACTGTCGTTGGCTAGGTCATGTTTGCAACCCTTGTGATGATCAGCCGTAGCCACAACAGTCTAAGCCACCAAAGGCTACATCACGATGGACTCCAAAGAAATCTCAACAGCCAAATAATCCTGTCACTAAACCTATTACGATAATCTCGCGGTCATCACCTTCCCATGCAGTCGATGATATCAGCGTCATCATCGACGGAAATCCACCTCCAGTGCGTACAGATCATACTTTAGAGGTTCCTATGATGCAAGACCTCACTTTATTACAATCGGACAGAGAGGATGAACTACTGCAACACAAACATTGAGATCCAGATGCCTGTCAATGATCAGACTCTGATATTGGCTCCCAGATAGATCCTAATATATTTTATGATCCAAGTTCACACACGCTAGGCAGTAAATGAGTGAGGCATTCAATCAGATTGGTAAGTGGTTAGCTTCTCGCGCTGTTACGCTTCATGATGATGGTATTTTATAGGCTTGCTTCGCAAACCCTATCCAAGACAATGATGGTTTCATTCCAGTGGCACTACGACGACAACGCCGTCAGTAGAAAGAATTTCTGCCGCGACCCCCTTCTAGTGTGGTTACACGTAGTGTGGCGCGTTCTGGGCTATCCACTTCAAATAATTCTTAATGAATGCCCTCACATGGAATGTTGGAGGTATTCGCACCTCCTTAGATCGATTGATAACATTACTGCGTCAAACACATGTTGATATATTGGTGGTCATAGAGCCAAAGCAACATGCATCAAGGATTACATATTATCGTTTAAAATTAGGTTATAGTTGTGCGATTGATACCTGTGAAGGTAACATATGGGTTTTCTGGAATTCGAATGCTTTACAATTGCTGAATGTAGCTAATGGGTCTCAAACTTCACTCTTCTTATTTCTCTGACGGCAAACGCAGCAGCGGTTTGGTTTGTCAACTGTCTATGGTCGTCACAATGTTTTAGATAGACAGCACCTATAGGACTATTTGATTGAGACATTTTAGTCTTTAACAGAGCCATGGATTGTTGGTGGTGATTTCAACACCTTTTTAACTTTGGAGGAGCATTGCGGTCGCACAGTTCCAACTCTTCGTTCCTTGGAGGATTTTCGCTCTTGTGTGCATCATTGTCAATTGCAGGATATTCCTTTTTTGGGTTCTCAATTTACGTGGGCACGTGGCAGTGGACATGGACGCATTTTGCGTCGTCTTGATTGTATGTTATGTAGCTCTTCTTTTCCAATATGTTTGCAGATATAGTTGTTTATCATATGTCCCGTGCTACATTGGATCATTCTCCATTGCTATTAAAATGCACTATATTGCAAACAAGGCCAACAGTTCCTTTTCGGTATCTCAATGCTTGGGCATTGCACGAAGATTTCCACTCATTTGTTGAGGCTCAATGGAAACAATACCCAATGGTAGGTGGAATGCGTGGCTTGTACAGCTGCTTAAGCGTGACCTCCATAGATGGAATCATGAAATGTTTGGAAATATCTTCAGCAAAGTGTCTGAGGCAGAAAGCAATTATGCACGTCAGGAAACGGCCTATGACACTAATCCTACACCTGAGAATAGAACGGCTTTTTCTCTAGCTCAAGCACAGCTTTTACAAGCCCAAAAAATACAAGTCTCCTTTTGGTCGCAAAAATCACGGGTCAAATGGATGGCCGAAGGGAATCAAACACAGCCTACTTTCAGGCACTGGTCAAAGATAAATATCGACGTCAGCGTATCCGAGGCATTCATGATTCTGCAGGATCTCCCCTTAAGGGGAATAAAGCTCCAGGAGCGGCAGCGGTGGACTTCTATCAAACGCTTTTCACCAATGAACCTGTGCTTGATGTGGATTTCTTTCTTTCTTCAATACGTTCTTTGGTCACTTCATCTAACAACGACAAGCTTTTGACAATTCCTGATCTGGAGGAAATTAAGCAAGCAGTGTGGAACTTAAGCCCAAATAGTGTTGCTGGTCCTGACGGATTTAATGGGCACTTTTTTAGGACATGTTGGGACATAATACACGTTGATGTCGCATGTGTGGTCCAAGAATTTTTTCTGGATGTACCTCCACCGCAGATCATGATCTCGTCTTGAATCACATTGATCCCTAAAAAGGATCAACCATCCACATATGCAGATTTTAGGCCAATATGTCTTTCCAACTTCATAAGTAAAGTTACCACCAGAATACTTGCTTCTTGTTTGTCTGCTCTTCTTCCACAGCTCATATTAGCAGAGCCGATTGGATTTCTAAAAGGACATGATATTAGTGAGCATGTTCTAATGGCAAATGATATGGTACATCTGATTGACAGGAAAACTCGTGGTGCCAATGTGATGTAAGCTGGATATGGCTAAAACATTGATCAAGTAAATTGGACTTATCTTGAGGCTGTGCTTCAAAAATTTGGATTTCATCCATGTCTTATTCGCACCATAATGAATAACAAGCAATATTCGAAGCTCTCAGTTGCTATTAATGGTTCTACATATGGTTTCTTCTCACCCACATATGGGGTAAAGCAGGGCGACCCTCTTTCTCCGTTATTGTTTATTCTTAGCTCGGAAGGTTTTAGTCTCGGTCTAAAGCACCTCTTTAGCGTTGGATCTTTACGCGGTTTTCTAATGGGCAGAGTGCCGACTATTTCTCACCTGGCCTATGCGGATGACCTTCTCTTATTTCTAAATGGACGAGTAGCCAATCTAAAGGTATTTCAGTCATTTCTACTCTCTTATCAACAAGCATCTGCTCAACTGGTGAATTACAACAAAAGTCAGTTTGTCTCAAGCACTTATGTCACTAATCACAACCTTTGAGCTATGGGACATATTCTGAATATGTGCCCTTCATCATTACCCATCAAATACTTAGGATCTTATTTATATCGAGGGATTAATCGTGCTAGCTATTGTACTTCATTGATACAACATTTTGATGCCAAGTTAGCAGCATGGGCTCGACACCTGCTCACTCCATGAAGTCATTTAGTTTTACTAAAATTTGTCCTTACGGCCATGCCTCTTCACATGTTGGCAGCTGCACGTTTGCCCAAGAGTGTGGTACATTATATTAACAGGAAGATTTCACAGTTCATATGGGGCACTCGTCATCATTGGGCTTCATTGTCTTCTTTATGCTTTCATGAACATGAAGGAGGATTCGGCATTAAAAGCATAGCGCATATTTAGAAGGCATATGATTGTAAGCTTTGGTGGAACTATCACACCACATCATCCCTTTGGACAGCCTATATGCACCGTCGATATGGTATGAGATCTGACTATATTCCTCGCATCTATGACTCCCCAGGATGGAAGCGAACATGTTCTACTCATCCGCTTTGTATGCAGCTTTCTACTGGTTTACCATCACCTTTATGGCGTTCCAATACGTTGGCATGTTCTCCATTCGACAGGCTTATGAAGACATCCGCCCAGATTGGTCTCAATTATATTCCCATAAGTTTATTTGGTGGCCTGGCTTGCCAAAGTCCACAAGTTTGTTCATCTAGTGCCTCTTTCATCGTGCATTGCCTTTGGAAGACAACTTTCTTTGTTTACTCACATTTTTCCTACTGTTTGCCCGTTCTTTCACATGCATTCAGCTACCATCAATCATGTTTTTCTTCAATGTGATTACGTCAAGGATGCATGGATGCGATTTTCCTGGATATTGGATGGTCCCATATATCACGACACACAGCTTCGGACATACTTGCTTTAGTGGTGGTTGACATCTACCTCTCGGACGCTAAAGGGCCATTTTCGTGTCATAGGCCCGATTATGCTTTGTTGGACAATCTGGAAGGTATACACAAGCACTGTCTATGGCTCAGCAGATATTTTAATAACAAGCATATATAACATGGCTCGTCACTCTTGTTATGATTGGTCATCCATAATCTCTGGCACATCATTAGCAGTAAACATCCCATCTCTAGTTTTGTCATGTTTCTCTCCACATCTACGCATTAAAAAAGCTCATAAGTTGCAATCCGATTTTCCACCATCTGGAAAATGATGGAACAAAAGCAGCCTCGGCTGGAGCCATACTTCGGAATTCAGACGGCCATCTGATCGCAGCTTTTTCCTTTGTGCTTCCTTGTATTTCGCCGCTAAGGGCTGAAATTCAAGCTTTGTTATACAGCATCATGATATTTGGGCTCCTACACCGCAATATGATAGTGGAGAAAAACTGCCTGCATGAAGCTCTACCATCGGCTAGCTTGCTTTCATTGTTACCTGAATACTCACGTCTGCATTTTTTTCTAAATATCACCGGATGCAACCTCCGTTTTATATCTAAGGGAGATTAACATGGTTGCTCATCATCTAGCTCAGCATGCACGTATGTTTCCAGCCACAACCTTCTTTTCATCAGCTAGACAGCTACCTCCTGTAGCAAGCGGATTCTATCACACCGACTGTACTACTCATGCTATCCGATCATAATCTTTTGCGACATATACATGGCATGATTTTTTCGGATGTTGTCTGTATCAATTTAATGCAGGAAACTTGGGTATGGTATCTTCTAGCTCATCTCCTTTTTTGTTGCGGTTTAATATCTCCCTCTTGGGTTGGTGATTTGCAATATCTGTTGCCTGCAGTCCTTAAACTACGGGCAACTTCGGTATACGGATTCGTTTGTTCTATTTGTGTTTCTATTATATGCTATTCCAGTATGTATCCTTACATACTGCTACTTTTCATTTGCCAAGAAATTCTTCTCTGGATGAATGACGGATTCCCTTTAATAGAGTGATATCGAATTTTTGTTGCTTTGGTCTGACATGACTGAAGCAACTGCGGTATGTGTTATCTACACTTTCATTTCTACTGCAATTACATTCCATTCATTGTTATGGTCATAATGTTTTTTCTCACAACTTCCGTGGCAATGAAGGTAATCCTAACATCGACAGAAAACAAGGGCACTTCATTATCGCAAATGCATACAAGCAATCCCAATTTCAAACATCCCTGTGAGCAGCTAGATCTATTACAAAGAAGAAAATCTGTCGCCTATTGCTATCTTCCAATGGTGGCATTTAGAATGCGGTTTCCTTTTTCGTTATTTAGCTTGTTGCTTTCACATTCATTACGTTTCAGATATGTATTTCTCTTTTTGCATTGCTTATTTTAGGAGAGTCTCCCACCATAGATTGGACACCTAATGTAATTATGGTATTCCTCCGCCACAAGTGAGGGTATATGCATTAATAAAATATCTGGACTGTACCGCCCGTCCTTCACCTAAAAAAATATGTGTGTGTTTGCGTGTGCATATATATATATGTATGTATATATACATATATGTATGTGTGTGTATATATATATATATATATATATGTATATATGTATATATATATATATATGTATGTATGTAATATACATACATATATATATATACATATATATATATATAATATCCAAAGCGGCCAGAGATGGCGTCTTCTTCTCCGGGTTGCACCGTCGGCGCAAGGTCTTTTGCATCCGTTCTTGCAACCACTGCTCCACCTCCGATCGCTTCCAAAACCATCGACAAATACAAAGGACACCCACTGTTATCGTTTACAGATGAAGAAATCGACGCTTTGGCCTCCCCTTACCGGTTAGCACTCGTTGGCACATTCTGGTTCGGCCGGCCACCATTAAAGATCATCCGGGACGTATTCGAGCGAATAGGATTTAGATCTAACGTAAAGGTGAAACTTTTGGATCAAACACATGTTCTTCTGAACTTCATGCACGAACCTGATTACATACGCTGCTTTTATCGCCGTTCTTGGACGATCGCAGGCTGTACCATGAGAATCACCAAATGGACCATTGATTTTGATTCGGCAACTGACGTCCCAATAGTTCCAATTTGGATCTCTTTACCTGGATTGCCTCTGCATTTCCATCACAAATCTGCGCTAATTGAAATCGCCAGGGTGATAGGCAATCCGATCAAACTGTATGTGGCCACTGCCGACGGGTTACGGCCATCCGTGGCACGTATTTGCGTCGAAGCCGACATCTCCATAGATCTACCCAAAAAGCTGTTCCTTCAAGGCAAACAGAAAATCATCCAACAGAAAATAATACACGAAGACCTACCCAAGTTTTGCACGGATTGCAGAAGATTAGGTCATGATGCTATAACTTGTGGAGATCAACATATTACGCCACAGCCGTCAGACAAGCCTCAAAAACCTACTAAGCGTTGGACTCCAAAAAAACGCAGAATGATGGAACATCCAACATAAATCCTCCGGTGATATTACGTCGCTCAGAATCACCCCCCACAGAAGCCAGAGATGATAATGTTGACCCAGATCAGGAATTACAAAAGGAAAATGAGGAAGGTACGATTCAAATATCAATAATGCAGGACTTGGCAAACCTGCGTGATGACGTTGAGCCCGACTTAGCTAACACATCCAAAAATGATGATCCAGATGTTAGTCAGCATTCAGACTCTGAAATAGATCTTAGTTTACATGCTGCCACCCATTATGATGATAAAACGAAAACGGACTTCGTTTCTCAAATGAAAGAGGCTGCAGAAAATATCAGGAAAAGACTATCTTCGCGGCCAGCTTGCCCTAGCGATGAGGATATTCTGCAGGTATGTTTTAGCAACAATCCTCCTGACAATGATGGTTTCTTGCCAGTGGTCCCACGCATTAGACGAAGGAGACGTCAATCGGAGCTACCTCCACGTCCTCCATCCACTATTCAAACAAGAAGTGTGAATCGTATGCTATCCTCCCATATGCAATCTCAATGAATATATTAACATGGAATGTTGGAGGCCTTAGAACCTCTTTGGACCGGCTTATTGTTATTTTACGACAAACAAGAATAGACATTGCAGTTGTCATTGAACCAAAACAAAGTTCCACTCGGTTAACTTATCATCGCTTAAAGTTAGGATACTCAAATGCTATGGTTACATGCAATGGAGATGTTTGGGTCTTTTGGAATTCCTCCACACTGACTTTGATACATACTACCCATGAAATTCAAATGAGTTTGCTTTCTTTTGTGCTACATCAAACTCAGCAGCTCTTTGCTCTCTCTGTCATATATGGCAGACATACTCAGTTAGATAGACTTCCACTTTGGAGGTCACTCGCTCAAACCTCACGTACAATCACCACTCCTTGGCTAATTGGTGGTGATTTTAATACGTTCTTGTCATTGGACGAACATCGAGGATGTACTACTCCCACTCTTCGCTCATTAGAAGATTTTAAATCGTGTGTAGATGAATGCAGTCTGCAAGATATCCCATTCATTGGAACAGCTTTCACCTAGGCAAGAGGAAATGGATCTGGTAGAGTCATGCAGAGATTAGACCGATATTTATATTCAACATCATTTGCTAATCTGTTTGCAGATATGGCGGTACATCACCTCCCTAGAGCAAGCTCTGATCATGCACCATTATTGTTGAAATGCGTTTTTGCCCACCCGCATATTTCTCGGCCATTTCGATTCATTAATGCATGGACAAATCATACAGATTACCAAGCATTTATATCATCACATTGGTAGCTTTATCCAATGATTGGAGGAATGAGAGGCCTTTATAATAAGTTACGACGATTAAAGGATGATATCCGAAAATGGAATCGTGAGGTATATGGGAATATATTTAACAATGTAGAACAGGCAGAACAGGAGTACTCGCGTTGTGAAAGATTGCATGACAATGACCCAAGTCCAGATCGTAGAGCAGCCGTATCTTTGGCGCAGGCTAAGCTTATACACGCAAATAAGGCACAAATGGCATACTGGGCTCAGAAATCACGGATTAAATGGATGGAAGAAGGTGAAGCAAATACAGCGTATTTTCATACTATTGTAAAAGACAGACACCGTAGACAAGTCATTCGTGATTTGAGAGATTCTACGGGATCACATTTGCACACAAATGATGAACTTGGAAATGCAGCGGTGCAGTATTTCACACAACTCTTTACTACCGAACCAGTGCAGAATCTAGATGCTTTCTTACAACATATCCCCTCGGTAATTTCACAAGCAGACGATGACTTATTAATGTCTATACCAGATGCAACGCAAGTCAAGAATGCAGTATGGAATCTTAGCCCCAATAGCGCAGCAGGTCCGGATGGATTTAACGGCCATTTTTTTGCACAAGTTGGAGCATCATTCAACTTGATGTAACTTTAGCAGTACAAGAATTTTTTCTAGGCATCACACCTCCACAGGTAATGATATCATCCCTGATTACATTGATTCCAAAAAAGCCAACTCTCGTTACCTATGCAGACTTTAGGCCAATATGTCTTTCAAACTTTATTAGTAAGGTCACGACAAGAATTCTGGCATCTCGACTGTCTTCCATATTACCTAAGGTTATTTCTTTGGAGCAAATTGGTTTCCTCAAAGACCATGACATTAGTGAACATGTTTTGATGGCCAACGAAATGGTTCACTTGATCGAACGAAAAATACAAGGTGGAAATGTCATGATAAAGCTAGATATGGCAAAAGCTTTAGATAGCGTCAATTGGTCTTATCTTGAGTCAATCCTCATGCGCTTTGGCTTTCATACAAGACTCATCTGCATTATTATGAATAATATGAGACAATCAAAGCTCTCAATATCTATCAATGGAGCAAACTATGGGTTCTTCTCTCCTTCACGTGGGGTTAAACAAGGAGATCCTCTTTCTCCTTTGTTATTTCTTATCAGTTCAGAAGGGTTCAGTAGAGGTTTAAAGCATTTGTTTGTCAATGAATCTCTTCGAGGTTTCTCTAGTGGACGAGTTCCAATAATCTCCCATTTGGCATATGCTGATGATTTATTAATCTTTTTAAACGCGGGACACAACAATCTCAATACATTTCAATCATTTATGCAATCATATCAACGTTCTTCTGGTCAAGTTGTCAACTACAGCAAGAGCCAATTCGTGCCCAGTTCCTATGTGTCAACAGCACAACTACAATGCATGGGACAAATTCTACAGATGCAGCCCTCAGAATTTCCTATAAAATACTTGGGTTCGTACTTATATCGTGGAATAAACAGAGCTACCTACTGCACATCATTGCTCAATCACTTTGATACCAAACTAACAGGATGGGCTCACAAGTTACTTACACCCGGTTCAAGACTTGTTCTTCTTAAAACAGTCCTTATGTCTATCCCTCTGCATCTACTGGCTGCAGCGTGTCTCCCAAAAAGCGTTATATCAGAAATTAATCGAAAGATTGCACAGTTCGTATGGGGAGATAAATATCATTGGCGCTCACTTGCGAGTTTATGCTATCCAGAAAATGAAGAAGGGCTGGGTATCCGTAACTTACTCTATTTACAGCAGGCTTATGATTGCAAGCTATGGTGGCATTATCACACAAAGCAAACTGCTTGGTCTACATATATGCGTGCAAGATATGGAGCAAGATCAGATTACACGCCTCGAATATATGACTCTCCTATTTGGAAGCGCATATGTTCAATTCATCAGATGTGTTTGCAACTATCTACTGGAGTAACGGAACCTATTTGGCGATCTAGTTCGACGGGCATCTTCACAATTCAGTCAGCATACAATGATCTTCGTCCAAAACGTGCCCAACTTTATTTGCACAAGTTTATATGGTGGACAAATATACCCAAGACAGTGAGCTTCTTCATATGGCGTTTATTAAACAATGCTCTTCCAATTCAAGATAATTTTCTTCGTTTCCAATCAATCTGCCCTACTATATGTCCTTTTTGCAAGCTACAATCGTCTACAACAAATCACATTTTTTTTACATTGTCCCTATGTCAAAGATGCATGGATGCGACTATCGGGATTATTAGCAGGGCCTTTATATCAGCCATCACACATTCGATCATTTCTATTGCAATGGTGGATGTCTTCCAATGCAAATCACATAAAAGGCCACTTTAAGGTGGTAGGGCCGATTATGCTATGCTGGTCCACGTGGAAGGTTATACCAATCATACATTCGGAGATGCAAATATATCCCCTACCCAGATCTTCAACATTACACGTCAATACTGTTATGACTGGGCTTTCACTCAATCGGGGGACACGCTATGCAGTAAATATTCAATCGCTGATCACTGCAGGATTCAGTCCACCTCTGCGGGTTAAGCCAATTACCATCTTAAAATGGGAGTTACCCCCATCTGGGAAATTAAAGCTTAACGTTGATGCATCTGCGGGAAGAAACTTAGCCGCTGCAGGAGCAATACTTCGCGATGCAAATGGCCTGTTGGTTGCAGCAATATCTTTTACACTCCCTTGCTTGACACCACTACGAGCAGAAATTCAATCTCTTCTTTACAGCATAATGTTTTTTTGGCATTCTTCACAGACAGCTTATATTGGAAACTGACTGCCAACGGGTTACAACATCCAGAGATCGTCATCTTCATTCACTACCAGAATACACAAGGCTTATGCATTTTCTTGACATTACCAATAGTCAAATCGCTTATGTCCCTAGAGAAATAAATATGGTGGCTCATCATTTAGCACAGCATGCAAGAATGACTCACATTACCACTATCTTTTCTTCGGCTGACCAACTCCCTACTATGGCACGTGGATTTTACCTTACTGACAGCACCACTTATGTCATCCGCACCTAAATGCTTAAGCTGGACCATCTTCATTGTTGTCTGTATCACAGTGATACAGACAACTCAGGTATGTCCTCTATCAACACCTTTGAAATTGTTTATTCTTACGTCTCTCACATGGGTTGGCAAGACAAAACCAAAGTTGCCTGTAGTCGAAAAACTACGGGCAACGACGGTATATGCATCATACATTTATAATTGGATCATCACTTCATGTCTGCTGATAAAATCTAATCCTGTGATTTCGTTTTCACGAGGAACATTCATATGGGCAAAACTTGTTGCGGAACCTACACATCAATTGCGAAGAGGACGTAAAGGATCAATCACACATATACGCGTTCGAGTACACAGTCCCAGCTGCGCAAACACTCCATTGAGGATACAGACACATTGCTTAAAACTTATTATTCTATGTCATCGCTCCAATCATATAAATATGTATGCTTTTTCCTTCGCCAAGGTTTTATCCACAAGGGTGGTTTTACTTGGCAAGGTTTTAATGCGGCATATCATATATGACTGGAGGTTGACCATCTTACGTTCATTATATTTTGGGTTTTCATTTGATTTATCTATGTACTAAGGTTTTCCTCCGCCAAAAGTGAGGCTCGCAATGAATAAAAATACACATTTGCTTTAAAATATATTTATATATGTATGTATGTATATGTATATATATGCATGTATGTATATGTATATGTACACATACATAAATATATGCATACATTTATGCATATATATATACATATATATATATATGTATATATATGTGTGTGTATATATAAACATGTGTTTGTGTCTGTGTGTGTGTGCGCGTGTGTATTAGGCTTCATATAAACACTCTTGATGGAGGTGAATAGACTCTTACGGCACTTTTATATTTTCTTCGAATTTTAAATACTTTAATTCAGGATCCTAAGCAACTAAGTAACAAATACATCCAAATTCCCATCTACTTTTATCCCGTTGCTTTCTCTATCTCATCTTTACCTTTATAATTATATCGCAGATTGCAATAAAGTTTTAAGTGAACTGTTTCTCTCTCATATATTTTTCGCCTTGCCAAAATCTAACTTTTACATATGAACGCTATTTGCGAAAGCCAATTAGATTATATTAAATAGCGCATTTCAAATTACAAGATGAACATTTTTTTAACCATATATAACGTTATTTTATTGTATTAAATTTACTCAGTCATATAATTCAAATGAAAGGAAGCCAAAGAAACTCAAATTTCAATTGAATTCGAAACTACAATAGGGTTCCAAACTGTAGTTAGAATTTGTGATAATGCAAAAAAGGATATTTCCTTGATAAAATATTGAAATGTACATGTTACACCCCAAAAAATTTCTTTACGTCGGAATGTGCTCAATATCGTATTTAGGGACGTCTAGATTTTGTGCGAGTATTATGACACATGTGAGATATCGATATGCGACAAAGTTGATAACGAACGTGTTATGATTGAATGATAAAAATTAAAACAAGACTAATAGGTAACGACTTAAGTCATTAGAATAAATTAGATCCAAACAAAAACACATGACACAAGAATTTAACACTACTTAAATAAAAGAAAAGAAGTAGGACATAAGAAGATAATTGAGAAAGAAGAAAACAAAATAAATATGTATATATACATACATACATAGGGCGGTCAAAGGGTAGAAAAAAGAAGAAGAAATTGTTAGTAGACAAATAACCAAACAAAATACCAAGTGTAAAAAATTGTATATGAATCAAATGATAAAATTTTATTCTATTCTACCCACTCCCACTCACCTTTGGCCGGCCACCCTAAGCAAGGAAGAAGACAAGATTTTTGTCTTGCTTTACCCACAAGAAGCAATCATGTTTTATATTAAAAAGTCTTCCATCTCTTACACCCTTCAACCAAATCAAACCACCCCTATTTTTCCTCCTCATAACTGGCCACTTAAGTCAAAGACAAGGGGAGAAGATTTTTATTTCTGACACTCCATCTTTCTTGTATTTTTAAGACAAAAAACCATCATTCTTTCTTTCTAACTTCTTCTAAACTTTATGATTTTCTTCCTCCCACTCCCAACTCCTCCCCAACTGTCCCCTTCATTGTAGAAGAGAGAAGAATCTATTCTTCTTCTTCTCATTTCACGCTTAGCAAAATCTCCCATCTTGCTACACGACCTGTTTCCTCTCCATGGAAGAAAACAAGTCTTCAAAACCGTCATTTTTCATCTTGACCGAAAGTCTATAGAAAAAGAAAGGAGGAAAACTTCTTTTCTTCACCTCACACAATCATCAAATGCAATAGTTAGAATATCCTCCTTCATCCAAGTATTGTTAGCCGAATTTTGCTGAGTCAAGAACCAAGAAGGAGTAAGGTAAGAGCTTCATGTAAAAATGAGTTTAAGTTCTTTCATTTATCCATTCCCATAAATTGCTAACGGACTCTTCCATTTTGGTATCAAAACCGTGGCACCCAAGAAGGAAAAGGAGAAAGTTTCTTCAAGCCAAGTGAAAGAATCTTCATTTTCATATTAAGACTAAGTGAGAAAGGCAAGTACTCTTCCTACATCCTTCATGGATTTCCAAAAATTAAGTACATATGTCCATAGAAAAGTTGGATCATTTATGAAGTATGTTCAATGTTTTAGTACAAAAATATTTAAAATATATGTTTCTATATGATGTATATATTATGATAAGTAGCCTTCACAAAAATCGGCCAACCCCAAAATATGGACATATATGTATAAATGAAATAAAATGAACAATCTTATGTGCGTATGCGGAAATTAAAGAAAGACAATGAAATCATATGATATGTTAGGAAAAGATCACTAAGAAGACATTTTGATGCACGTGTTCATATGTTTTTCCATGAAGATCATCACATATATGTTTGTTTATTATTTTGGCTTTCGTTAACTTTCGTGGTCTAGATTTAGCATGTTATGATGCAATCGTATTCATGACTATGATTCTAGATCACAAAGTTGTTTCTTGAGGATCTCCATGTTTATATGTATACACATACCACACGGCCCAAAGGAGGTAGATTTTAGCCTCTTTATTTATTTTCGTGGTTTCCATCACCTTCTATGTTGTACGTATTTTATTATGCTCTCAATGTTGAAAGTTATTATGTTGATGGAATCTAGTATGCATATAGTTGGAATAAATATCAAACTCACGATATATGTAGGAGATGTGGAAAAGAGAAGTTTATGTAACATATACATATGTGTATATAGTTCGGCCATAAGGAAAAAGGGTGGAAAAGATAATTGTGTTACATGGTTATGAAATTATAGATATGTGCATGTAGGTTATTCGGCCAAAAGGCCATTTATGTAGTAATATATAGCACATGGCCAAGAAGGCCATTTATAGAGTAAATAAGTTGGTTACATGTTTATGGATATATATATATATGTGTGTGTGTGTGTGTGTATGAAGTAATGTATGATATAAGGTATGACTACTTTATGCATCTTCTTATGATATATTAAAGTATGTGAATATGAATATTAAATTAGGATTTTCGGCCATTTGGACTATGTATAGGATGTGTATTTTAAGAAAATGTGGATGGATGAAATAAAAGAAAAAGTGGGCTGTTTAAGGGTGATTTGGCCGAAGGTTTTAAGGGAGAAAAAAATAGTACATTTTCATGATTTAAGACATGGATTATGTGCATATATGTGGGGTTTTATGACATGATGATATGAGAAAGTTTAGGAGCATAAATAGTGTAAAATGGCATAGTAGGCCAAGTGCACGTGCGTCCATTTTGCATCTCATGAAATGTTTTAAAAAGTTCACCCTTGCATATCAAATTATATCGTATAGTCAGATACCTCATGACATGTTTATCGTATGTAGAAGATCATTTAGAGGTCGTCATGATACCATGTCCGGTATTGTTGGTATCATGGACATATAGTATGTTATCGATGATTGGAGGCCGGCATGACATCGGAACCTAAGGAGGTTGATGTCATGGGCATATAGTATGTTTTTTTATGGGCCCGAGTGTAACACCTTGTCAAGGACAAGTGATCTACGGCATATCGAGTCACCGTTAGCTTATGTACTTATGATGTAACACCATGGTTGGAGCATCGGGATTCATATTTGCACATGTGACTATATGGGGATTATTCCCTTATTATGACGATATCATTCGCATGCAAGATAAAGTGCTATAGCCATCATATGAAAATGTCATGTCTAAAATGTTTATGGAAAATTGGATATGATTATCATGATTTATCGATCATTGTTATGGAAGTTTTATGGCATCATTTTAAAGACATCGCATCGTAATAATATCGCATTTACATGGTTTGTGTAGGGACTTAATGCATATAGAGGATAAGACTAAGTATGATGATAATCATAGACCTTGATCGGAGACATTAAGGATGGACATGTATAGATGGCGTTTTTTTGGATTTGATAGTAGAAGAATGTTTACTTCGATGATGATGTTAATAATATATGTATTACATGTTATTTAGTTACATTTATGTTATGCAATTTGTTTATTAAAAAATTGAGACGTGACATGTTATGTTCTTTATTTACACGTTATTATTTTATCACCCCGTCTTCTCATGTATGATCCATATGACGTATCCATGCGGACTATTTGCTGGGTGATTATGGTTATCACTCATACTTGCCTTATAGCATTTGCAGGGAAGAGGGACCCTGACACGGTATTCATAGAGGATGAACCCCGGCTAGGTTACACTTGAGGAAGAAGTATGTCGGAGTTATCTTTTGGATATGTTAGATATTTTGATCATGATGTACTTAGATTATTTTACGGACATTGTATATTATGATTTATACGGACTTATGACGATTTGTATTTATATGCATCGTGTATTTATCTTTATATTGTTTCAGCTATATCGATTCATGATTCATGTGGACATGCACATGTATGTATCGACGCCTTGTACTTCTCGTAGTAGAGAATGGCAAGTGCACCGTGCCGAAATCCCAGTCCTGGATGGGGCTGTACAGTATATCTACTTGTCGACCGTTGTAATGGATACAATTAGAGGAAAAGCATGTACGATATGAAGTTACAAGAAGTTCATGTGTTTATATGACGTGTGTTAAAGCGCACTGTCGTGACCAGTCCATACACTTCATGTTTTCTGCAACAGTTCGATAACACACTAAAAAATCTAGAGTTTTTTTCCCAAACAGAAAGTGAATTTCAAACCTTAGATTGCCTTCATAAGATTTCAGAATTCCTTGGATCAACACACTGGCTTTAAATAGATTTCAGAAAATGTTGAAGGAGGTTCCAATTGGCATGGAGGAGACCACGGTGATTAGAGGCATTATGTTGAAAGCACTACCTAGTTGAACTAATGCAGCATGGTGCATCTGCGTGGTTTAATGCTTAGATCAAAGGCTCAAATTGTGCGTTGAATGAAGTGGCATGGGGGATCAGGGAGTTGCAGTTGGTTGAAATGGTTGGAAGGCGCAGGAAGAAGGCTGAAGAAGAGTTGGGATGCGGGAGATTTTAAAAGGAGATAAAATTACTATTTTGTCCTTTTATATAATACGTATTGTTGGATTAGTAAGCGTAGTAAAGTCAATTTACGCCTTTCTTCTTCATTCCGTGCTATGTATAAGACGGGTTGATGTAACCCGGATCAGGCGGTTACAGAAATTTCAACCAATTTTCTTCCTCCTCCGTTTGCTCTCCTTCTATAGTCTCAATTATTGTTGCCTTCTTTGATTTGCTTCTTTGATTGTTAGTTTAATTTTGACATGGTATCAGAGCCTTGATGCTGTGATCAGCATGTTTTCTTTAATAGTGTTGTGATTGAAGTTTTCTCTGTGTTTTGTTAGTTCTTTTGATTTTGATTTGATTGTAATGGCATCACCAAGTAACAATCGTGGTACGCCTGTGGATAGTCAGTCGCAGAACGTAATATTCGTAACGAGAGTGAATCAGAATCCAAGGGTTGAGAATTCACTGCAAAATCCTTACTATTTGCATCTTAGTGACAGTCCTGCAACAGTGGTGGCTCAACCTCTTCTAAATGCTCATAACTTTCATACCTGGAGCCCCAATTTCAGAATGACGTTGCTGGTGAAGAACAAGATTGGTTTCTTAGACGATACAATCCTTAAACCTCTGAAATTAGATCCTCAGTATCTTGTGTGAAGGCAAGTAAACTCTATGGTTCAATCTTGGATAATGAATTCAGTTTCTCCATCTATTGCACAAAGTATCATGTGGTATGATAATGCTGTTGATATGTGGAATGATTTGATTATAAGATATGGTAGTACAGATCCTTTCAGGTTGTCTGAATTGCTAGAAAATTTTTATTGTATTAAAAAATATGTCATGTCTGTAACTGATCACTTTACTAAGATGAAGGTTGTGTGGGAGGAGCTTATGGCTTTAAGGCCTGTGCCTGTGTGTAATTGTAGAGGTTGCAGGTGCAACGTAACCACAGAGATGAAAAGATGTGTTGAGAGTGACTATATCATCAAGTTTGTGAATGGACTTAATGATAATTTTGATCCAGTTAAGTCTCAAGTGTTTGTAATGACACCTCTACCTGATATTAACACTGCTTTTTCTATGGATTTAAAGTTTGAAAGAATGGTAATTTCTGATTCTCCATTGGTCTCTCTTGATGGTAATATTGCACTCATGAAAGAAATGGAGAGTTCAGAAGGTATGGCTTCTAATGTATATGTGAAGAGGCAGCAAACTGGTGGATTTAAGAGAAGAGGTGGAAGATTTGCTTCTGGATATAATAGGAGATTTCAGTGTACTTACTGTGGTATGGCAGGACACACCATTGAAAGGTGCTTCGAGAAGCATGGATATCCACCTGGATTTGGTTGTTCCAAGCCAAGAATCAATATGGCTGATGTGGCTGATGTAGAGCATGAGAAGGTGCAGATTGAGAAGAGTGTCCAGTCCCTCATATTGACACCTCAACAGAATCAAAATTTGTTGAAATTGTTGAGTAAGCAAGATGATGAGTTGGAGGGAGATGCAAGACCTGATGTCCAAGGAGTTGTCATGTCTGCCCAGGTTGATAAGATGGCAGGTAACACTGATACTGATGTCTTAAACACATGGATTTTAGACTCTGGTGCAACTGATCATATTGCATCTCATCTGTCTTTGTTTTCTTCCTATAAACCTGTTAAACACATTGCCATCAAACTCCCTACAAAGATGACAGTGTCTGCAACACATATTGGCACAGTTATTGTTAGCCCCACTCTGACTCTTAAAAATGTTCTATATGTCCAAGTTTTTGCTTTCAATCTTCTTTCCCTCAATAAGCTTACTTCTGATCCTAGCATACTCATTCAACTCCATTGTGATACTTGTTTGATTCAGGATCAATTGTCTAAGAGGATGATTGGTTTAGCTAAGCTGTCCCATGGACTATACTATCTTCAAGGTGCTGCCATTGTGAACTGCAATCCAATTTGTCTTGACACAAAGGTATCTGATACAAGCAGCTACCTATGGCACTGCAGATTAGGACATGCTTCTGTTCCCAGAATAAAAGAATCGCAGAAATATGATGATTCAATATCAGTGTTAGAGTCTGTTATTCCTTGTTCAATTTGCCCCTTAGTTAAACTTAGAAAACTTCCTTTTCAAGTTTCTTCATCTGTATCCGAAAATTCTTTTGATCTTGTGCATGTTGATATTTTGGGGCCTAATAAACACCCTACACTGTATGCCGAAAGATTCTTTCTTACTTTTGTTGAGGATTACAGTAGGTATACTTGGGTTTATTTGTTGAAAACCAAGTTCGAGGTCGGGCCCTCACTGTAAAGTTTTTGCCAATACATTACTGCTCAGTTTGAGAAAATCATAAAAGTCCTTAGGACCGACAATGGCTAAGAGTTTAACATGCCTGATTTTTATTTGAAGTATGGTATGATTCATCAGACTAGTTGTGCATATACACCACAACAGAATAGTCTAATGGAGAGGAAACATCAACATATACTTACAGTAGCACGTTACTTAAAGTTTCAGGCAAGCTTACCCATGTCATATTGGGGCTTTGCCATTACACATGCTGTATACATTATCAACTGTATACCAACTACTACTCTTCATCACAGAACCCCATTTGAAATGTTATATCAAGCAAAACCTGCTTATCAACACCTCGAAGTGTTTGGATGTTTGGCTTATGCATACAATCAATCACCTAATAAGACCAAGTTTACTCCCCAAGGCCATCAAGTGTCTGTTCCTGGACATCCCCTCTACCACAAAAGACTATCTACTACAGAACCTTGAAACCAAAAACATGCTCATATCTAGAGATGTACAGTTTGATGAACATCACTTTCCCTTTGCATCCACTGAAATTCCCACATCCACAAAACTACCTACTCAGTTATGCTCCAATCTTACTGTCATCATTTCACATCACTCTAATCCTGCATCTTGTGCCCATCCTAACCAACCACCTGCACATTCTTTGCAGAATCCTGGTTCATCAACTTTTTCTTCATTATAGACACACGTTACATCTACACCTTTGCATTCACCTACATCACCATCAATACATCAACACCCTCTACAGTCAACACCTCTGCATTCAAAAACTCCTCAACCCAGAAGATCAACAATTACTTCATGACCCAGATGTCCCACACGTTTCATTACCTGAAATTCCATCAAGGCCCCTCAGACAAAGACATCCACCTGCCTATCTTCATGACTACCATTATAATGAACTTACCTCTTCTGTCAGTCATCTTCCCAAATATCCTTTGCAATCTTGTTATTCATTTCATCAGTTGACACCAAGTTATAAAGACTATGTGCTTAACATCAGTTTGCAGCAAGAATCTACATCCTATCACCAGGCAACACAGTCAGCTCACTGGCAGCAGGCCATGCATATGGAGCTGGCAGCTTAGAGGCCAACAAAACTTGGTGCCTAGTGCAGTTACCTGAAGGAAAGAAGCCAGTTGGCTGCAAATGGGTATACAAAATCAAGAAGAATGCTGATGGCAGTATTGAAAGATATAAGGCTAGGCTAATTGCAAAGGGGTATACACAGCAGGCTGGTATTGATTATGGTGACACATTTTCTCCAGTGGCTAAGATGACCACTATAAGACTTTTATTAGCCCTACCCTCTATCGGACAGAGGCATATTCATCCATTTGATGTCAACAATGTCTTTTTACATGGAGATTTACATCAGGAGATTTACATGACATTGCCTGAAGGTGTACCATCTCCTGCTCCTGGTACATTTTGCAAGCTTACCAAGTCTCTTTATGGCTTGAAACAAGCCAGTAGGCAATGGAATGAGAAACTCACTCAGTTTCTGTTATCTAATGGCTACAAACGATCTAAAAATGACTATACCTTGTTCATTAAAGAGACTAGAGATGTGTTTCTTGTCCTCCTAGTGTATGTGGATGACATCCTTGTAACTGGTAATTCACTCCGTGCCACCCAGAACCTCAAGACCACCTTGCATCAGGCATTCAAAATTAAAGACTTAGGACCTCTTAAGTACTTTCTAGGCTTAGAAGTTGCCAGGTCCCAGGGGGGATTGTGATGTATCAAAGAAAGTATACATTGGAGTTGCTTCACGAAACTAGAACCCTGGCTTCAAAGTCTGCCAAGAGCCTTATGGAGCAAAATTTAAAGTTGGCACATAATGATGCAGACCTGATAAATGATGTGTCAGGTAACAGGAGAATGATTGTGAATCTACTGTATCTAACTATCACTAGACCAGACATTACATATGCAGTACAGCAGCTTAGCCAATTTCTTGATGTTCCTACCACTATACACCTCAAGGCTGCTCAGAGAGTGTTAAGATATCTAAAGGGCACACCAGGGTAAGGTCTGTTGTGTCCCAGCATAGCTGATTTGAAGCTTACAAGTTTTTCAGACTCAGACTGGGCAGGCTGTTCTAAAAGCAGGAGGTCTGTAACGGGATACTGCGTATTACTTGGAAGTTCTTTGATTTCTTGGAAGGCAAAGAAACAAACTACAGTTTCTAGGTCCTCATCAGAGGCTGAATATAGAGCTCTTGCCTCAACAACGTGTGAGATGTAATGGATTCTCTATATGCTAAAGGAATTGAAAGTTGAACATGGTGAACCAGTTGATATATTTTGTGACAATAGAATTGCCATTTACATTGTTGAAAACCTAGTGTTTCATGAGAGAAGCAAACATATTAAAATTGATTGTCACATTGTAAGAGACGAGTATTAAGAAGGCATTGTTAAACTTGTGCCCATTAATACTTGTTTGCAGCTTGCTGACATCTTTACAAAAGCAGTGGATTCTCGTAGATTGTGCATCCTGACTTAGGCTTTGGGAGTTTGTAACATATTTTCTCAGTCAGGATTGGGAGGTGTTGAAGGAGGTTCCAATTGGCATGGAAGAGACCACGGTGATGAAAGGCATTATGTTGAACAAAGCACTACCTAGTTGAACTAATGCAGCAGGGTGCATCTGCGTGGGTTTAATGCTGAGATCAAAGGCTCAGATTGTGCGTTGAATAAAGTGGCATATGGGATCAGGGAGTTGCAGTTGGATGAAATGGTTGGAAAGCGCAGGAAAAAGGTTGAAGAAGAGTTGGCACGTGGGAGATTTTAAAAGGAGATGAAATTACTATTTTGCCCTTTTTCTATAATATGTACTGTTGGATTATTAAGAGTAATAAAGTAATTTTACGCCTTTCTTCTTCTTCCTGTGCTATGCATAAGCCAGATCAGACGGTTACAGAAATATCAACCAATTTTCTTCTTCCTCCGTTTGTTCTTCTTCTCTAGTCTCAATTACTGCTGTCTTCTTTGATTTGCTTCTTTGATTGTTAGTTTAATTTTGACAGAAAATACCAATTTATGATATGAGGTATCACTGAATATACATGTATTCTTTCAATTCATGTTTCAAGACAATAAATCGAATGAATTCAATTTTCGTATTTTTTGCATAGCTTGAAAGCGTACCTCCGATTCTCCATACCCGCCATACGCGAGAGCCTGTAAAGCAATGGGGTAATGTTGTTTTTGTTGTTGCTCCATAGCTTGAAAGCCTTTGTATCCACCCAAATGGAGAAAACAAATTGAAGAGAAACCACCAAACCCGGGTAAAAATTGTCCTTTTTGAGATAAATTAGAACAAACATTCAATACTTTTTCTTTAGCATTTGTCATTTAAGTTGTGTTATTATCCTTTTGTCTCTTGGGTAGAAAGTATGGGAAGGATAATATTCCGGATAAGTGATTTGATTAATGGATAACACTATAAACAAGTGTATGATTTGCGCCTTGTATATGTTGATTAGTGAACTTTGAAATTTTCTCTAGTCTAACCACGTCCATATGGATGTAAGGATAAGGGACGAATCATTTTCTCTTGTTACAAAGTTATCTATCTTCTTTCCTATGGACTGATTATTTGCGATAGAATATTTTCACTTGTTTTTATTTCTATTAAATAAACTCATATCTACCACAACAACAACATTATTTCATTTCCTTAGAGGCTCTCGCTTTAGCGGGATATGTGAGGGTCGGATATATGCAACCATACCCATGTGTTAGAAACAACAGAGGTTGTTTCCCGATAACTTATAATGGAAATTGCGTCAATATGTATCGACCAGCTGCTACTTTAGTGAGTCATTTTGCTTTATTCCATCATATTCTGAAGTCAAAGAAGAGTGTGTCCTTTAATCCATTAGAAATGGGAATATTATATTTACCACAAATTGTTTCTAATTGTACATGTCTTGCCTTCTGTTATTTATATATTACATTTATAACACAATTGATATCGTAGGCTTTTCTTTATATTCATTTTTTCTTTGAAGACGAACATGCTGTTGCTCTCAAACAATAACACAAACAGAATAATGAACTTTTTTTACAAAAGACAAAAAACACAATGATTATATTTGCTTGAAACTCAATCCAAGAAATTATTGTTGATATTTCAACAGCTGTATTTAAATGTTTTCACAATAATTTTCAATCTGGTTTATTATCAAAATTAGTAAAGTGGATTTGATGCTTTTTTTGACCAACTTTGTTTGAATAATTCCTCATATAACAGACGACAAAATTAGGATTTAGACAGTTTCTATGGAATCTGATGTTGTTATCACTTTTATATGTAAAAATCTTTATAATTTCATTATTCATTTATTTTTGTTAACTTTGAGTCAGTCAAGGCTTGTGTGGAGCATTTATACGTAGAAGCACTACTCTCTAAATTCATCCCACAAACCTTTGAAAGCTAAGCGACCTTGCGAAGAACAAATACAATATGTCAAGGCTTTCTTATATGCTGTGCTTTGCTTTGCTGGTTTTTTCGTGTAAGTACCGTCAGATTCCTGTTCTGATTTTCTACACTTTCTTAACTATGTTGCTAAGTCATTTGTTGCTTTGCAGTTGAATTAGAAGCCAATGGAAAGCCAGCAACTTCATTGAAAGCAAGGAAACTGCTTCAAACTCAGATAGGCGTATGTCCTTTAGGTGAATGTGACCATGCCATTGGCAATTTGAGTTGCATAAATCACTGCCATGTTAGGTCCCTTAGAACACACTAGAAGGGGGGGTTGAATAGTGTGTTCACCAAGTATGGATATTTTGTGGCTATTTTTCGTTTTAGAGTGCAACCGATACTTGGATGTGTTCTTTTGAAAGATAAAAACTTGAAAGACAAGAAAGAACACGATTATGTATAGAGGTTCAAGTCAAGAGACTCTACTCCTCTACCTTCTTGGTGTTTCACAAGAAGGATTTTGAAATGGGGATTGTTATTTCTTTTTGGGGGAAACAACAATCAAAAAACGAAATCAAGAAAATACAAACTAGGCACCTTGCCTAGACAACAACCAAGAGATCTAACACTTTGAAGTCTTGCCTCCAAAGATCTTCTTTGCCCTCAAAGAAATCTTGTAGGGAGAATAGTGCACCACACACTATCAACAAACCCTTCAAAGTT
>AP025059.1:8568796-8687182 GCA_036186865.1 Eustoma russellianum | reverse complement strand
AGTAAAGTGGATTTGATGCTTTTTTTGACCAACTTTGTTTGAATAATTCCTCATATAACAGACGACAAAATTAGGATTTAGACAGTTTCTATGGAATCTGATGTTGTTATCACTTTTATATGTAAAAATCTTTATAATTTCATTATTCATTTATTTTTGTTAACTTTGAGTCAGTCAAGGCTTGTGTGGAGCATTTATACGTAGAAGCACTACTCTCTAAATTCATCCCACAAACCTTTGAAAGCTAAGCGACCTTGCGAAGAACAAATACAATATGTCAAGGCTTTCTTATATGCTGTGCTTTGCTTTGCTGGTTTTTTCGTGTAAGTACCGTCAGATTCCTGTTCTGATTTTCTACACTTTCTTAACTATGTTGCTAAGTCATTTGTTGCTTTGCAGTTGAATTAGAAGCCAATGGAAAGCCAGCAACTTCATTGAAAGCAAGGAAACTGCTTCAAACTCAGATAGGCGTATGTCCTTTAGGTGAATGTGACCATGCCATTGGCAATTTGAGTTGCATAAATCACTGCCATGTTAGGTCCCTTAGAACACACTAGAAGGGGGGGTTGAATAGTGTGTTCACCAAGTATGGATATTTTGTGGCTATTTTTCGTTTTAGAGTGCAACCGATACTTGGATGTGTTCTTTTGAAAGATAAAAACTTGAAAGACAAGAAAGAACACGATTATGTATAGAGGTTCAAGTCAAGAGACTCTACTCCTCTACCTTCTTGGTGTTTCACAAGAAGGATTTTGAAATGGGGATTGTTATTTCTTTTTGGGGGAAACAACAATCAAAAAACGAAATCAAGAAAATACAAACTAGGCACCTTGCCTAGACAACAACCAAGAGATCTAACACTTTGAAGTCTTGCCTCCAAAGATCTTCTTTGCCCTCAAAGAAATCTTGTAGGGAGAATAGTGCACCACACACTATCAACAAACCCTTCAAAGTTTAGAAATCTTAAACAAGGAACACCCTTGCTCCTTGACCAACAGTCTACCAAATCTCTCACAGAGAATCTCACCAAGAAGAAGACTCTTCTTCTTCAATAAACACTCTCAACAATAAAGTAAAAGTATACAAAGATTTACAACTATTTTGAGAGCTTGAGCTTGAGAGCACTTGAGAGCTTGTGAAGTAGAAAGTTGGAGAAGAATGTGGAAGAAGAACCCTATTTATCAACTTCAAAGTTTCTTCCCGTTTGAAACCCTCTGCACTGACATTAATGGGTTTTGGCATCATGTGTTGGTGAGTCCTCATCATTGGAGATCTCCCTTTGGCATGTAGCAACATTCTTGGAGAGATTTCAAAATGAATGCCAAGAAAGGAAACCTGAGAAACTTCAACAGAGAGGAGTCTGCAAAAAAGACACTAAAAAGAGAGGGTACAAAGAGTCAACTGATGTTAAAAAGTGAAGTTCAAGACCTTTGTAACGTTGGTCACATGAAGCGCCTAATGTGCAAAAGCACAGGCGTTCGATGTGACATTGAGCGCTTGATGTGAAAATGAACAGTCGTTCGAAGTCACATCAAGCGCCTAATGTGGGCTTCTTAAGGCGTTCGAAGTCACATGAAGCGCTTAATGTGGCACTTCACGCTTGTTCGAACTAACTCTGACTTTAATCAGAGAAAGTACATAGGAGTACGTTGCCCAGCCAGGGGAAAAAGTACTTTTGGCCATGGTGGACTGCATAAAGGCGCCTAAGAGGCGTTCAAAGTGTTCGCACTTTTCAACAGGTCATATAAAGCGCCTAATCAGGCGTTCAATGCGTCCTATTTTACAAACACTCACATGAAGCGCCTAATCTAGGCGTTCGAAGTGTTCGCATGCCCAGACACTTCACATAAAGCGCCTAATCTAGGCGTTCGAAGTGTAGTGACTCCACCAAGGTACATTAAGCGCCTAATGTAGGCGTTCGAAGTATTCTGACTTCAAAACAACACACATGAAGCGCCTAATGGGTTGTTCAATGTGCCAAAATATGCAAATCATCAAAACTTAACATGATCTAACATTCTCCCTCTTTTTGATGATTCACAATATGCATAACTTAACAAAGCTCCCCCTTAATATATGCTCCCCCTCACTAAGTGCAATGAAAAAGAAATTAACTTGAATGAAATGATTGAAAACAATTTAATGAACATCAACAATAAATTCAAGTTATAAAAATTTAATTTAATAATTGCAGAAAAACAATTAACCAACAACATAAAAAAAAAAACTAACCTAGCACCACCACTTGGTGGTGTAAAACCCACTAAAACCAAACCTCCACTAGCGGCAAAATCCGTGAACCCACCATGGATCCACCAGCACCACCAGCGCATCACCCAGCACCTCACCAGCACCACCCACCACCACCACTTTCTCCCCCTAAATCATCAAAATTAGGAGGAAGTGCCCATGGACTGATCTGCATGAATGCATTGCGAAAAGGCAGTCATGCGCAGTTCATTTCGCGCATGCCGAGCTTCATGCTCAGCATCACGAAGATGCAACTGCTGAACGGTTTGGTTCAAGGGCAAGCAATGCGTGATAGTAATTCCGAGGAATCACTACCACCCGTGGCATCAGGAGGTCCTTCTTCGGACCTCATCATCGTCAGGAATAGTGGTGGCTTTCCTTTCTGCGAGTCAACAGCCTGGGCGATGTTATATGATCATAAAGATCGGATTTGGCAACGGTGGACAAATCATCATCATATAACAATGCCTTTGGATTTGAGCAAAATCGTGACAATGTTGGCAAAAGGCAGAGCTTTGGACCCCTTTCGGAGGCTGCCAACATGACTTCGATGATGATCCAGGCCAGATTAGAGATTCAGGGAGGTAGAGTAAGTGCTTGAGGCGGTAAGAGACATAGAAATCCATGTTACTAGGATTTCTAGTGGCCTACCATTGAATGCAGTAGTGACAACCGCGAGCAGAATGCGATCCACCAATGGCATGTTCTGAGTCTTTTTAGAGGGTAGTACCCCAAATCAAATTTAACGTCCTGCTCGGGGACGCCGTATTTGGAACTCCAGTCAATACGAGAAATCTGTCAAGCCCTCATTCTGATACGCAGGACTTCACAGATTTCAGGGACAGTGAAGCTAAGAGGAGTACCATCAACGAAGGAGTTGAGAGAGATGGTTGAGACTCAGATTGTGGGGTGACCCACAGATTGGAGTAGAACAGCCGGGTGTGCTCGCGGGAGAATTTTTTGCATATCAAGTCTGGACCAAAGAGATGTCCAGCCTTGGTGTTCCAGGAAGGAACAATTTCCAGTGCACTGCTCGTCTCAGGCACGTTGCTGAGGTTGAGCAGCTTCAGAGGGATTGATCAGACGGTTGTTTGCTTACCCACTCCTCTGTATAGCATGCAGGAATGGTAGGAAACGTGAACCCCTTTATCAATAGAGCGTGGAGGTTTCTTGATGTCAGGCTCAAACTTCTTCAACCAAGGAACGTTTGTCCTTGGTGAGCCCTTCACGGATGGTTATGATTGCAGAGGCTCGACAATGCTTTGTCCAGCCGTTGTTTTCGCTTCTGGGATCTTGGCGTTTGAAGGACCAGCAGAAGCCATTGTTTGAGGAGTGGAGGAGAAGGATCTTGGAAGATTAGAGGACAGGATGAAGATACGAGTGAAGAGGAAGAAATAGGAGGAGGTGGATTTTAAAGGGTGAAGGGAAGGAAGATGAAGAGTTAGTGGAGTAATGGTGGAGAGGGAGGTAAGGGAGAAGTGGGAGAGTGAGAGAGAGTGAGGAAGAAGATGAAAAGTTGGATTGTATGGGGAAGAGGAAGAGGCAGACGTGGGAGAGAGGGAAGAGAAAGAGGCGGCTGTGAATTGATGGTCCTTGAATGGCGCGAAAAACTGAAGAGGCGGCGAAAAGATAGTGAAAGAATAGGGTTAAAGCGCCTAATGTGACATCGAACGACTTCACAAATATGTATGAAGCGCTTAATGTCACATTGAACGACTGTGAAAGGAGGATTGAGCGCTTAATGATACTTCGAACGAGTGAACACACTCAGATAAAGCGCTTAATCCTACATCGAACGACCTAATAAAGCGCCTGATGTCACTTCGAACGAGTGACACTCCTTAGCATCAGGCGCTTGATGTAACATCGAACGCCTGAACAATTTGAGATAAAGCGCTTTATGTCTACTGATATTGAAAATTTTTGAAATTTTCATGCTCAAAACTCAAGATGGTTTTGTCAACCCATATTGAGCAACCCCAACCTACTTCTTATAGATAAGAATACATCACTAGGCAAGGGTTTCGTGAAAATGTCCGCAAGTTGGTCATGTGTAGGAACAAATTCTACACTTACCAAGTTCTTTTTTACACAGTCACGGATGAAATGATACCTCACTTCAATGTGCTTGGTACGACTATGTTGGACGGGATTTTGTGCAATATTTATGGCGGACGTGTTATCACACAAAATTGGCACCTTTGAGAAGTGAATGTTATAATCATTTAACGTGTTAGTCATCCATAACAATTGTGCACAACACGAGGCGGCCGACACATATTCGGATTCCGCCGTAGAGAGAGACACACTGTTTTGTTTCTTGGAGTACCAAGAAACAAGACAATCTCCAAGAAACTGACAAGTTCCGGAGGTGCTCTTTCTATCAACTAGACTCCCCGCCTAATCGGAGTCACAATAACCTCTTAAATCAAAACATGCATTCTTAGGATAAAATAAACCAAATTTCAAAGTACTTCTAAGGTATCTAAGGATGCGTTTACCGCAATAAAATGCATCTCCCTAGGATCACTTTGAAATCTAGCACATAAGCATACTGCATGTAAAATATCGGGTCTACTAGCCGTTAAGTAAAGTAGACTACCTATAATGCCACGATACAAGGTTACCTCGACATGTTTTCCCTTTTCATCCTTGTCAAGCTTTGCACTTGTGCTCATTGGAGTGTTCACCTCTCTTCCTTCACCAAAATTGTACTTTTTGAGCAAGTCCTCTTGTGTATTTGGCTTGGGAAATGTACACACCATCTTTGGTTTGCTTGATTTGTAATCCAAGGAAATAGTTTTAGCTCGCCCATCATGCTCATCTCGAACTCACCTTGCATGAGACTAGCAAATTTGCTCACAAAGACATTGTTAGTAGCACCAAAAATAATATCATCAACATATACTTGAACAATTAAATGATTCCTACCTTGTTCTTTTATGAACAAAGTAGTGTCAACTTTACCTCTTGAAAAACCATTATTAAGAAGAAAAGTACTTAACCTCTCGTACCAAGCTCTTGGAGCTTGTTTGAGACCGTAAAGAGCCTTTTTAAGTTTGAAGACATGATGTGGTGAATCATGACATTCAAACCCGGGAGGTTGTGCAACATACACTTCCTCTTGAATAACACCATTCAAGAAAGCGGATTTAACATCCATTGGTAAAGTGTAAAATCTCTATAACAAGCATATGCTAATAACATTCTAATAGCTTCAAGTCGTGCTACGGGTGCAAATGTCTCATCAAAATCAATACCTTCTTCTTGACGATATCCTTGAGCAACTAACCTAGCCTTCGTTTCTAGTGACATTACCTTGATCATCCCATCTTGTTACGAAGACCCATTTCGTACCAATAATAGGATGATCGTGTGGTTTGGGAACTAACTCCCAAACATCACTTCTTTCAAATTGGTTTAATTCTTCTTGCATAGCCAAGATCCCAATTTCATCAAGAAGTGCGTCTTTAATATTTTTAGGCTCTATAAGAGAGACAAATGCATTCTCTCTATATTGCCTTCGTGTGGTGATACCTCTATTTAAATCACCTATGACTAACTCTTGAGGGTGAGAACTTTGGTGCTTAAATGATCTAGGAAGATTGGATACATCACCCTCCAACTTCCTCTTGATCATGTTCCGGAAGAGATGAACCTTCATTATCATCATGAACCTCATGTTCCGGAATTTTTTGATGCATTTTCTACATTTTGTGAATCAACATGAGTAGAGGAGACACTTCTACGTGGCTCACTAAGTTCATTTACACAAGGTGGAGGAGTGCCTTCGAGAGGTTCAACTCTCAAGTCAACGAAGATGTTCCATTGGAGGATCATCAACGATTTCTCGTTGAGGAACAACCATAGGAACATCCTCAAAAATTTCTTCTTGAGGAGTCACATCTTCATCCTCTACACAATCCTCATTAAGTTTAGGTTCATCACTAAGTGACTCATTAAACTTAACATGGATTGATTCTTCCACCTTTTGACTCCTTTGTTGAAAACACGAAATGCTTTGCTATTTGAGGCATAACCTAAAAAGATACCTTCATCCGCTTTGAGGTCAAGTTTGTCCAAGTATCTTTGGTATTAAGTATAAAACACTTGCAACCAAAGACTTTGAAATACCCAATGTTGGGAACTTTTCCATTCCAAAGCTCATAAGGTGTCACATTAGGTATGGTCTCAAATAGACACGATTGATCACATGGCAAGCGGCATTACCGCTTCGGCCCCAAAAATACGTGGGCAAACCGAACCTCGTTTAACATTGCTCTACACATTTCTTGTAGAGTTTCTATTTTTCCGTTCGGCACACCATTTTGTTGAGGAGTTCTAGGTGCCGAAAGATCATGAGAGTCTCCTTGGATACACAAAACCTTTCGAAATCACCATCGAACTCACCACCACGATCCACTACGGATGGTTTTTGATGGTGTCACCCACATGATTTTCCAATCGTTTACTTAGACTTACAAACTCACTACATGCATCACTTTTCTTAGCAAGAAACATCACCCACGTATACGAGTATAGTCATCTACAACCACGAAGGTGTATGTTTGCCACCCAAGCTTCTTGTTCCAACATCCCCATACAAATCCATATGAAGCAATTGTAGGGGCTTGGAGGTGGAAATATTTGTCTTGGGTTTGAAACTTGTTTTCACAAGTTTCGCCTTTTGACAAGTGTCACATAAGTCATTGTTTTCAAACTCATTTTTGGAAGGCCTCGGACTTTACATTTTCGCAAATAAATGTAAATGTTTTGAAACATACAATGTCCGAGACGTCCTATGCCATAAGTTGCGTCCAAATCAGTTCTTAGCAACTAGACACGATACATTTTGAGAAACCAAATCAATTTATGCTAACTTTGTAAATATTTTGAAAACGCAAAGCCTCAAATAAAATCTTTTTCTTTCCTTTTTCACAACACACTTTGTTTTCAAAAGACGTTACCCTCATAATGAGAATCAACAAAGTTGACGGACACTTATCAAGGTAAACTTAAGACCTACAACATATAAGACATCACTAAAGAGAGAAAGGAATCGTTACCCCCACATACCATGTCCTTTGATTTGGCCTTTGCTTAAAAAACCCTACCCGCCAAAGTGGACAACATCCTTCAACTCCTCCGTCTTGCATAGTGAGTGGCTATGGAAGAGACGTTTGTCTCCCGTCATATGGTTGGAACACCCACTGGTCCACGAACCCATTTGACCTTCTTGTCTTCGCTTTCCCATTGAGTGCTAGGGCCTACAAAAGAACCATATGAAGTTGGTACCCTTTTTATTTTGGGTCCTTGAAGGTTAGTTACCTTCATCTCGCCTTTCGGCACCCACACAAGATTCTTATTATTCTTAGCTCTACATACTCTCTCTACATGACCTTTCCTATTACAATAAAAACATGTAGGAGTATGCTTGTGTGTTGGTGCATGCTTGTGCGAATGTTTGTGCATTGGCACATGTCGTGTTTCCTTCTTAGGAACCACCTTCTTTGGAATAGTAGAAGGTTTTTGTTTCACAACATGGACCAAAGGTTGTGATACCTTTGGTGGCATTAGCCTTTTGTTTAGGCATGTGCCTTTGCCTCTTCAAGGAGGTTTTAGACTCCTTGATCACTTGTGCTTGTTCCTTTTTATTTCCCTTCTTAGATGCATACAGACACTAGGTTTAACTTTCATGCTTGCCTAGATGCATCCTTATTCTCTTTCTCTTTAGCACCTACCCTTGAATCATTTTCTTATCCTCAAGGGCTTGAGCACATGATTTCATCAAATCATGTTTCTCTTCAAGTGCAATCACATGCATTGTTAAAATATGTCATGCTCAAGTTGCAATGCATGTGATTTTCTAACGTGTCATTGTACTCATTTATGCATGCTCTAAATTCTTTCTTGACACGTGATATTTTAAATCAAGGAGATCATTTTCTTGTAATTAAATCATCTCGTTCATCAATAAATTTATAATGAGATGAAATGTTGCATACCTCCTTGTCATCGTCGATGGCCATTAGTGCAAGAACTCCTTGTCGAGATCATCTTCCACCACCCCCGTGAGTGCAAGATCATCCCCTATCGCCATTGTCGCTTTCGGAATCCGGAAAGACAACTCTCCCAATTGGCTACCTCCGTTTGCAAGGCCTTCTTCCTTTGGTAGATGGCCTTCTTGTCTTTAGTTGCGGCTCTTTCATCACCCGACAATCCTTCATGAAATGACCAAGCTTCCCACATTTGTAGCATTTATTCTCTTGTTCCTTCACCTTGTCCTTGGGGTATCTTTCCTTGACGAATCTCCTTGCTTCGTCACCATTTTTTCTTGCAATACGTCGGAATCTTTTGACAAGAAGTCCGACTTCATCATCCGAGTCCTCCGACTCTACGACCAACGCCTTTGAGGATTGGCGAATAGGATCATTCTTTTCTTGGCATCTAAATGAATCTCATAAGTGATGAGATTCCCGTATAACTCGTCCAAGGTGATTGTTTCAAGATCCTTGGACTCCTCGATGGCCGTCACTTTTGCATTCCATTCTCTTCCTAAACTGTTTAGGAAGCAATGGTTTAAATCTTCTTGTTCTATTCTTGCCAACCGCTTTGAGAAGGTTGACAAGTTTGGTGAACCTTTGGATGGACTCTTCAATCTTTTCACCTTGGGGACAGTGAAGTTGTAAAATTGTTTTATCAACTGTCTCTTTTGGCCCTTTCTTACTTGAGAAGTTCCTTCGTGGATCATCTCAAGCTTTGTCCAAGCTTCATGTGCGGATTGGACACCTTGAATCTGAGCTCTCTCATTTGTGGAAAGAGAGCTATTTAAAATAGCAAGAGCCTTGCTATTTATGGCCAACTGGAACTCCTCCTCCGGGGAAGGATCATCAATATCAATGGGAATCATAGATCCTTTTGAAGACCTCAACCCATATTCTGTGAGAACAAGAACGCAAGTACGTTTCCATGTTTGACTTCCAAAGTGGGTAGTTTAAAGGGTCAACATGGGAACTTTAACATGAACATTGAGATAGAGGGGAATAGGGTTTTCCTGCCTCCTTCTTCTGGAAATATCAGCAGTAGGAGAACTCACATCCTCATCAACAGAGGCCTGCCTCCTTCTTCTGGAGGTTTCAGCAGTAGGAGAAACCCAAATCATCAAAAACAAAGGGATCCATACTAGAAATGATCAAATCTTGTATTGGACTCAAATAAGCAAGATGAGGCCTCTGATACCAATTGTTTAGGTCCCTTAGAACACACTAGAAGGGGGGGTTGAATAGTGTGTTCACCAAGTATGGATTATTTTGTGGCTATTTTTCGTTTTAGAGTGCACCGATACTTGGATGTGTTCTTTTGAAAGATAAAAAACTTTGAAAGACAAGAAAGAACACGATTATGTATAGAGGTTCAAGTCAAGAGACTCTAATCCTCTACCTTCTTGGTGTTTCACAAGAAGGATTTGAAATGGGGATTGTTATTTCTTTTGGGGGAAACAACAATCAAAAAACGAAATCAAGAAAATACAAACTAGGCACCTTGCCTAGACAACAACCAAGAGATCTAACACTTTGAAGTCTTGCCTCCAAAGATCTTCTTTGCCCTCAAAGAATCTTGTAGGGAGAATAGTGCACCACACACTATCAACAAACCCTTCAAAGTTTAGAAATCTTAAACAAGGAACACCCTTGCTCCTTGACCAACAGTCTACCAAATCTCTCACAGAGAATCTCACCAAGAAGAAGACTCTTCTTCTTACAATAAACACTCTCAACAATAAAGTAAAAGTATACAAAGATTTACAACTATTTGAGAGCTTGAGCTTGAGAGCACTTGAGAGCTTGTGAAGTAGAAAGTTGGAGAAGAATGTGGAAGAAACCCTATTTTATCAACTTCAAAGTTTCTTCCCGTTTGAAACCCTCTGCACTGACATTAATGGGTTTGGCATCATGTGTTGGTGAGTCCTCATCATTGGAGATCTCCCTTTGGCATGTAGCAACATTCTTGGAGAGATTTCAAAATGAATGCCAAGAAAGGAAACCTGAGAAACTTCAACAGAGAGGAGTCTGCAAAAAAGACACTAAAAAAGAGAGGGTACAAAGAGTCAACTGATGTTAAAAAGTGAAGTTCAAGACCTTTGTAACGTTGGTCACATGAAGCGCCTAATGTGCAAAAGCACAGGCGTTCGATGTGACATTGAGCGCTTGATGTGAAAATGAACAGTCGTTCGAAGTCACATCAAGCGCCTAATGTGGGCTTCTTAAGGCGTGTTCGAAGTCACATGAAGCGCTTAATGTGGCACTTCACGCTTGTTCGAACTAACTCTGACTTTTAATCAGAGGAAAGTACATAGGAGTACGTGCCCAGCCAGGGGAAAAGTACTTTTGGCATGGTGGACTGCATAAAGCGCCTAAAGAGGCGTTCAAAGTGTTCGCACTTTTCAACAGGTCACATAAAGCGCCTAATCAGGCGTTCAATGCGTCCTATTTTACAAACACTCACATGAAGCGCCTAATCTAGGCGTTCGAAGTGTTCGCATGCCCAGACACTTCACATAAAGCGCCTAATCTAGGCGTTCGAAGTGTACGTGACTCCACCAAGGTACATTAAGCGCCTAATGTAGGCGTTCGAAGTATTCTGACTTCAAACAACACACATGAAGCGCCTAATGGGTTGTTCAATGTGCCAAAATGTGCAAATCATCAAAACTTAACATGATCTAACATGCCATTGTGATGAGAATGATATCTGCCAACTGCCGGAGATAGTCGTCGGGTAGTCATTGCCTGAAAGTCGTGACCGATGCACCCGGCCAACCCGACGTCTTTGGACATTTCTGGTTTGCTTTTAGTTTTCTATGTTGTTAACCTTTAATAATTCGGTTTCTTATCTTAAAGACGCGAGTTCGAATTACTCTGAGGAAGAAAAAGAAAGACATTTGTTTTCTGTTTTATCTGATTTGTTCTCTCAATCTTGTTCTTTCCAGAGCTTTATCCTTCATTTCAATACCTAGTGTTGTATAGCAATCCATTAATCCATCCAGAGGTCTTTCTTGAACACAATGTTTCTAAAAAATAGAAAACTAGTAACTAAATCTGATTTTTCTTTTTTCAAAATAAAAAAAGGGATGTCCGGGGGGGGGGGGGGGGAAGAGGAGGGAGGGATGACCAGAAGATATTAGAACATCCATTTAGAACAAAGGCTAGTTCGAGTTTATTTTGGTTATGATACTAAAACCGAATTTGTCAAAATCTTTACAATCCACAATTTGTATCAATCAACAACAAATTGTCAACGAGATAGAACAAGAATTAAGAGAGGAATTATTTGAGAGAGAAAACAATTGAGGAAGATATTTTGTAACTGCTCCTTCAAGAATCAAGAAAATGAAAGATGCGTTTTGGTACAGCCTGCTTCGGTTCATATAGCTGGACCAAGAAGATGAAATGCCAAATTACAAAACAGGACATTTTACTAAAGCAATCCTATTGCTAAAATAAGGGGCATTATAGTCTTTTCACTACATTTAAAAACTGCCGCCAACTCAACCTTCCTCTCTTCTCCCTTCTGATCGTCCTGCAATGCACACCTGCTTTCTTCTCCTTGATCCCATCGTTTCACGTGCTTTCTTCCACTCAATTACAGTTATTTCAGCTCCACGTGACATGATCCTCTTTCAGCTCTTAAGTTTCTGCCTTGTATCTTCCTTATTTGACCAACTCATAGGTGTTTGTATTTATCATTCAAATGCTCGTGGCTATTTCTGCTGCGTAGAGCCTCCTTCTTTGACAGAATTGGCGGATAACCTAACGATTTAAAAAATACATGTATCTGTAATTTTGACGAAAAGAAGAATCCAAATTTGTACACTAAAGTGAGATGCTTCTCCATTCAGAAACTAGGTAATGGATGGACACTAATACATGTCTGAATTTCTTAGTGATTTAAGCTCAGGCTCAGGTTTTCTTTCATCAACTATCAGGCCGTTTAGCAGATCATGCTGCGTGTACCTTAAGCATCACCTAGAAGCCCTACACTATTGGCACGTTTGGGCTTTTTTACAAACTGCATTAATTCACATAGAACCTAGGTCTACCGCAAATACGGTTAGCAACACTAAATAAATATTTTCTTTTCTCTTCTTCTCTGTTCAAAATTTGCTGAAATGGGTGACCTCTGGATTGTTACAAGTATTCATATGTACCGAGTCAATTCCATCCTTTTCTCACCAGATGGTTATATATGTTAGATCGAGTAGCTAGATCATTTAACATATTTATTATAATATATATTTGTAAAGCATAAGCCAAATTCCTACGAAAATGAGTGGAGCATATGTAAGAATCAATTTAATTCATTATACCTGAATTGCAATAATCTCGTAATTTATTTATGAATTACTAAAATAGATCACATGGATAAATGTATTAAAACATTTAGTTGACCAGATACGTTACTATTATTGACCGTATTAATTAGAAAAATTGATTAATGATTGATTAACAATCAGTTCATTTTCTTGTGCAAGAAACCAATTGTTGGTTATGTTAGATACTGTAATCATGAAAGTGTACAGTGTGCGTTTGTGTAAACTGACGAAAATGCAAAGGTTAAACATGGAAAGAGTTTTCTAACCTGGCACATAAATACGGAGCCTGTTATACTCCATCCATCCAAGCTTTCAAGCATACTGATAGGCATAGGTTAGAAGACTTTCTTCCTCAAAAGTTTGTCTCTTCAAAGGATCTGGATTGAAGGCATCAACTAAGCGATCATGACCAGAAGTAACACTTATGTTTCCTCTTTTTATTTCATCCTTACAATTGATATGACATCTTGTCTCTTTCCATATTGTTTGTATTTTAGAAAACAAAGATTCGTTCTTTTTAATGCAATTTTAGTCGTTTAAATGTTACAGCTTTATTATTTTCGAGACCTATGATACTGTTGACCAGTTTATAAAGCAAATAAACTCAGATATGTAACATAACACGACGCTAAAACTTTATCTAATTTTTGTCGTGTTTCACCTGAGCTTGCTGAATTTTGGTCCGAGTTGGATGTTAGTAATGTTGACTTCAGGCAAATCCGTCTGATTTTCACAAGTTTACCTACCTCGAGCTAGCTAAAATAGGAATGAAGTTAGATAATAAGCCGTCTCGACTTGAACATGTTATCAACTTTGAATGCCAAGTAACCACCTCGTACCTCCAAAGCTAAACCACATAAAAATGCAATAAGTTTTTCTATTTTTCACATCTCGGACATCGAAGCCTGAGCCATAACCTTTTAAATGCCCCTTTAACATAGTCTAATAATTTAATTAAGCCAGAAAACTTGTCATGTGCTATTATCAGAAACTTGTATCTCTTGGTCCAGTCCTTTGAAGTGTAGTCAAAAATAAATTAGACGATGTTTTAAGGTTTGACATCAGAGTGTGTTTAGTTGGTAACACTTGTTTGAATTTTAAAAGACTTATTTTGTTGGATTCTTTTGATAGGATATGGTGACTATTCTGATCTACCGAAGCCATGTGCGACAAACTTGTGCAGGCTTAATCCCCTTGTTGGGGTCGCCCAGACCTGCAGAGGGTTGGGGTGTATAAAACTTAGTCTCATTGTTGGGTTGGCTGCTCTGGCTTGCTGAGGCTACTTGGATAACCTGCCTCATGTCCACTTTTGAGATGTTGGGACGGCTTAGACTTGCCGAGACCACATAGTTGAGGATCAGTGTCGAGTACGTTAAATTGTGTCTAAACTATGTCTGCTTTGACATATAATAAACAACAATGAATGAACAAGTGTATTTGATTTCTTAGGAGAAATTTTACAAGTATTACACATGAAATAGTTTAAAGTTAAATACATATGCCAACTCCGTGGAAAAGTTGTACCAGCTAGAGTTTCTTATTTGTAAGCTCCAAAGGGGAAGCATTGGTGATGCAGTATAGCCCTTCCCATTTTAGGTCAAGACTATCTAAGGGGCCGGTCTAACTTGTAATGTTCTTTTGAAGGATAAGATCCCCCTCTTTGAAGAATTTATGCCACACTCCTGCATTGTAATATTGAGAGATCAAATTCTTGTAGTGCACCATTTGAATGCGAGCTTTGCTCTTTTTTCTCTTCCAAGCTATCTTGATTTAAAAGTAGACTTGATTATTATGGTCAGAATAATTTTCTACTCTGGCTAACATGGAGTCAATCTTAGCTAGATTAAAGTTTTGGAGCTGTATACCAAGGCAAAAAGAGTTTTATTGGTTGAGGTTGGAGGGGTTGTGCAATATGCCCATAGGATATGGGCAGCTCGTCTACCCAGCCTGCTCTGGATTTTTCCTAGTCGTTTCTTTAAAACTTCCTTTAAATTACAATTGGCGAGCTCTGACAAAACCGTTAGCTTGAGGATGAGCCGCCAAGGCGAAACTTTGTTTTATTCGCAACTCGTTACACCAGCTTTTAACTGGACTCTCAGCAAATTGTTTTTCGTTGTTAGACACCAAGACCCTTGAAAATTCGATGATGGGTTCTGAGTGACAACTTTCAAAAATTTTGAATCTATCGTTTGATAAAAGTGGCAAAAAATGTTGTAACTTTTGCAACTTAGGACATCCCTTTCAATTTTGAACTGTTAAAGTTAAATTATGCAGAGAGGTGTTAAAATTAACTTATTTGTTGTGAATTGAAGTCTACAAATATAAGGACCAAAAGGTTTTGAAAATATAATTTCTATATACTTTGATACACTTTGAAATGCTATTTGGAAAACCATTTTAAGACTTTTGTGAAAGCGTGTAGAATTTCTTTCTCGTCTTTTCTCTTTTTTGATGATGTTAAACAGTTTAAACGGACAAGTTCAATCTTCTTCTCGTGGAGCAAACAGAAAGAAGGAGCCGTTATATCTTGAGAGTCATTTAACGTGCAGTCTATTTTGAAGGACGGTAATATTTGTTGTTTATTGGCTATTTCATCTCTTTATTTCATTCCATTTTTGTTTGGGTATCACATACTTACGATTTCTCCTAGTATCGTGTGCATTATCAAAGGAATTCGAAGAAACTTGAGAATTGTTTCTTCAATGTTCTCTTCTAGTTTATGTGAACTTGAACTTAGTTATATTGGTGTACCATCTTTCGTATCTTCCCAACCTAAATGGGCTAACAATAACTACCAACTTAGTAACCTTTAGTTCTCATGAAAATCCATAGCATATGTCAGAGAAAGTTAAAGAAGTTTAAAGTACTTAAAACATTAAAAAAAATTCCCATTATTGGACCATGCGTTCTGCGGCTTCAGAAGTGTCTTTAAAAGATTGCAAAATCACGCACTTAAGCACTAGCCCACTTTTTCACTATAAAATATCCTGCACTTCTACATACATCCCAACCTGATTACATAACCCTTAAACCAAAGTACAGTGCCACGGATTGGTCCTCACAAACATAGCATCCAAAGGGCGCACCCTGTTGGTAATAGAAGAGATAGAAGGGTGTGTTGAAAATCTGGATCCACTGCATGCTGTTCTAAGAGACTGTTTTTGTTATGCTCATATCTGAGAGCATTAAAAGTGAATATAAAAAATAATAAGATAGATAAAAGGAAATATCTTTCCTAAATTAAATGGGATTGAAATAGGAAGAGTTGAATGGGAATTAAACTCCTATAGATTGGCATAAATATATTTCATAAACCTACTAGAAAATTACATACATATCTATTATACACACAATTAACCAAAAATAATGTCCCATCCCCCTTTTGGTAGCAAGAAACAGCCGGCCTTTTTTCTCCCCTCCCCATTCACCAAATCGGCCAATATCTCCAAAGAAGGAAGAAAAAAAAAATCCTTCTACCATAACCTTAATTTTTCCTATATCTATATATACGTATATAGACACACAAAATGCAAAGCCTATTATCATACACAAATCGGGCACCCCCTTGCACCCAATAGGAGCATTCAGCCATCACATAGAGGAAGGAGAAGAAGAAGTTTTGCGTAGGAAATTCGTTCGAAAAAGTAGGTTACCTTCCCCTCTTCTCGGATTGCTCGCACTTCACGTGTTGGATCATGCTTGCTTTAATTTTATTATGTGTTATTGGTATATGCTTTCGTATATATGCTACTCTATGATGATCACGTGTATAGGTACATTGTGTGCGATGGTGGTATTCGTGCAATTTGAAAAGACAACTAAAGAATTGGCTTTTTTGTGATTTAAGGAAAAATTACATTAATAGCCCTAAAAATAGATCACGTAGCCTGGAAATTAGGTTGGGATTCGATGGAAAATTTAAAACGGGACTGGAAGGGTGGCGCGTAAAAAAACTGGCCGCCGGGTCGGGTCATCCGAACTGGGGCCTGAATCGGGTTCAGGTCCTGACCTGCCAGGCTGGACCAAGGAGTAGAATGGACCAGACCAGTGCTGGTCTAGTCTGGGGTAATTTAATTCTGGGCTAGGTTGTAGGAGGAAAAAGGAAAAAGAAAGAAAAGGGGCTGGCAGGCCAGCAGAAAGGAAAAGAAAACCAAGAGAAAGCGGGCCGGGCCAGGGAATTTAGAAAGCTAGAACAGAAAGGTAAAAAAAAGGAAAAGGCTACGAACTAAGGTGGGTCGCGGCTAGGACTGGACCGGGCCACGCTAGGGGGAAAAAGAGGGCCAGAAGAGGGGAATGCCTGAGTAAGGAAAATATTAATAATAAAGAAAAGGAAATTTGGAGAATTTGGAGAATTTGATATAAGAATTATATAATTTAATTAATTAAAAATGAGCGTATACATGCGAGTATATGTGCACGTGTATGGACGCGGGTATGCTATGAGCATGGATGCACCGGATTATGTGTCCTGCATTCATGGCACGTGCATTGCGTCGCATCCCTTCGAAGCGTGTGACCTATGATACAAGTGTGTGTGATTCCCTTCAGACGTGTGACCCTATGATACAAGTGTTTGTGATTCACTTTTGGGTGTGTGACCCTACGATACAGGTGCATGTGATCCCTTCGGTGTTATGATCCGCACCTCCGCACCGTTAGTAAACGAGAACGAAGGAAATTACAATGGAATTAGAGTGCGATCGTTGTGCCGCGCTAAATGGTATAGATAAAATTATCCAAGACAAATAAATCGCAATTATAAGTGAACAAGTAACTTAGGTAATTGCATTAAATAGAAATACAAGTAGGACACAAAATGATCTTTCACCTTTAAATAAATGTAAAGGGAAAATTGAGACATAGAAAATATCATGGGTCAAAATTGCCCCTTTTACCCCACTAGCCCCACTTGACCCGCCAAGTAGGACAAAAAAGGAGAAATTACCTTCTTCGATTTAATTTTTGTACAAAACTGAAAAATTACAATGGGCAAATTATACCCACTTTCTTTCCACTAACTCACAATTTCCTCCCACATACCCCACTTATTTTCCCTACCCACCTTGACCACTCCCATGCCCATGTAAGACAACTTGTTATACAAACATCATTTCCCTCCCATCACATCTTCTTACACACTTGACAAACCCTCCAACCAAATTCTTTGCATGACATATACTCCTTACACACTCTACTTCCCAACCCAACCCAAATGATTAACCCTCCATGATCTTCACGCTCATTTTTTCCTTCACTATCCTTCCATCAAAATTTAAGTTATAGAGAAAAGGAGGAAGAAAACTCCATTATCCTAAAGTTCTTATACTTTCATCACCCTCACCCAATCATTCATCATGCATGTCTTACAACCCTCTTACAGCTCCACTTCCCAAATAAAGCAATGATTCAATTTCCACACTACAACCCATGATCT
This sequence comes from Eustoma russellianum, assembly GCA_036186865.1. NCBI lineage: Eukaryota > Viridiplantae > Streptophyta > Magnoliopsida > Gentianales > Gentianaceae > Eustoma > Eustoma russellianum. Next base: position 8,669,126 of record AP025059.1, on the reverse strand, counting down.
CGGGCAAGAGTAGGGGAAACCAAGAAATAAATCTCCACTCCATGCCATAATCCCATTTCATTTTCAATTCAACTCTCTCTCACTTGAAGATCCTCTCCACTCTATTCTCCTCTCTCTAGCCAAGACTTCCTTCATCTTCATCATTTCCCTTCATCTGAGACCACCCAAAAGAGGAGTAAGAAGACTCCAATCTCTTTTCCCATTCCACTTCACTTCTTACTTCATTTTACACTCCATTCCATCTTCCTTCCTTCCTTCTTTCCAAACAAGTTAACCTCTCTCTCTCACTTAAAAAAACACTCTTCTCTTCCTCAAGACCTCCAACCCGTGGCCACCACCAAGGAGGAGATGATTTCTTCAACATCAAGGGTGGATCCAAGATTGCATGTGTATGAATATTTAAGGTAAGGACTAAAGTCGCTCTTTAAACATCTTTCCACCTTCCATCTGCTAAAACATTTATCCTTCTCATCATTTTTTCCTCTAAACCGTGGACACCTAGAGTAGGAAGAAGGAGTTTTTCTTAAGTTGGAAAAGCAAGAAAACTACAAGGATTTCCAAAGGCCGAAAGCTTCATCAAAAGGGAAAAATAAGGAATCTTTTCCATCCTAGGTATAATTTCCAAAAAAAGGCAAAGTATTCTCCTTAGTTTCTTCATGCATATTTAAAAATGAGTTCTTTATGTTAATATCCAACTTTCGATCATGCATGCATAGATTTAAATTATGTTTTCACCATGAAAATAAGGAAAGTAAGCTTACATGCCAGTTGTGATGATGATCTTGATGTGATTTCAAGTATATGCAACCATTATGATTATGATGATAGGAAGAGAGGTCATGCATGTCCAACTTTGGATAGATGGAAGTCTCTTGTGCATTGAATGTATATTCACTATGATCATCATCATAACCATAGCTTTCATCTTCATCTCGGTGATAATCACCAACATGCATGAGCTTGAATGAGTTAGATGTAGAAAGTGTGTGCATGATCATGAAATAAGGTGTCTCCAATCATATAGGATGACATGTTGAATAAAGAATTAGTGTGTGAGGGGTACAACCCCACGGCCATGTAGAAAAATGGTCACCAAAGGAGTTGCTTTAATAACCACAACCTGCATGTATGTATGATGTGTTAAAAATGGCAAAAAAAGGGTGGTACATGTCCAAGACTACAATAGGCCATATAGGTATAGGTGGGTGTCAACCTAGCAATTTATTCATCTACATAGTTATTTGCATGTGATGTACGTTTAAATGATGCATCAAGTGCGTGTATGTATCCATATAACTCTCGGATCCCAAGAGAAAAATTAGAGGACATCACATCAAGAAGTTCATGCCATGGTCATAATATGTTAGTATATAAATTAGACAAGCATGCACGTATATGAAAAAGTGTAAAATGATGAATGTATGTGTTGCGTGATCATCAGGCCATACGACCATGTGGTGGTAATTACCCGCAATGGGTAGACTAAGTGTGTGACATAATACGTAAATTGATTAGTGGATGATATGATCATCTTGCATGTAAAATATAATGACAAGTTGCAAGGATCATATGTGTGGGTGCATAATTGTATTCGACCAAGTAGCCATCTTGATGTGCATTGATGATATTTTGACTAGTTATTGGAGTACATATATGTATCTACATAAAGACTTGTATGATGTACAATAATGTATGGCAAACTAATGAATGTCCTAACTAGTAAATTGAAGTGGTGACACACAAAATAAGGGGTTGTTTGGTCATTTTGGCCAAGGGCAAGATAATGGTCAAAATAGTAATCTTAAATCACAAAAGGAAAGGAAAGTGAGCTGTTTTAAAAAGGGCCGCAAAATAAATAAGAAAAGGATCATTTAGGACAAGACTTTAGCAATTAAAGCCTAAAAGTGGGCTGATTTTAGGGACAAATCTGAGAACAACCCAAGAAGGGGCAAAATGAAAATTTCACCCTAAAAATATGATATGACAAATGAGCCAAACATTAGACCTAAGTGCTGAAAATTTTAGACACATGAAATCAGCCTAATACCAAGTATTTTGACATGCATACAACAAAACAAGTTTTGAAACGAAATGTTTTATCATATGACATGATTTTACGAAATATTTTTTAACACGAGATGTTTTTAAAGAATTTTATGAGGCATGTTTGACAGAGATGATTTTATCACGTGAAAAGTTTTAAAAGGATTTTAAACGAACCGTACCTTAGGTCGACTGGATTCCATAGGAGACAATTTATTATATGTTACGTTGTTCCTACAGCTTACATTTTATGATTGGAGGCCGGCCTGACGTCAGGTTTAGTAGTGAGGATGTCAGGGGGCAAATATTATGAGTGTCTCTTGATACTGGAACCTAGGTGAGAGGTTGATGTCATTTGGCATAGAGATGCTCATTTGTTAGCCAAGTGTAACACCATGTCTGAGACCCGGGTGTAGGACCTGTATAGCACCACTAGAAATGGGCGGTTGAATAGTGAGTGCGGAAAAATTGGGTTTTTAAAACTTTTTGTTACCAATTACTCACTTCTGAAAACACATTCTGTTTCAGACCCGGGTTTTTATTAACTGAATGATCAAGTTGTAGACCTTCAAAAATTGTGAAATTTTGTGAAAATGTACTCTCACATGTTATAACTGTTTCATAAAAATTTCAGATTAAAATTCAAAGTGTAACCCTTGAACAAAAATGTTTTTATTCAGATTCAATCTACCAAAAATTGTACTTCAAAATGAAAAATTTATTCCTATTAATTGACAACTCTAAATGACATGAAAATTTAAGACCATGAGGAGGTGTACTTCAACGAAACAGTTTTTCAAAATTCTTTTGTTAAGTATGTCAACCACGTGATATTCTCAACCTTTTGCAGATCTGGGAATCAAAATGCACTAGTCTCAAACTATGAACGTTTGAGTGACTTATACTTATCCAAATATGATGAAACTTGTGCCAACTAAAAGCTAAGACTTGTGACTATGTCTTTGCAAAATTGGGTGATTTTTAAAAAACATTTGCCATTTTTACCGTGAGTATGAAAACGATGCAGAAAACTTAAAACTGAAAGTAGAAGTGCTAAAAGTCAATAACACCAAGATTTTTATACTGGTTCGGTTAAACAACCTACTCCAACCTTCAAGGACACCTTCCTCGGTATTAATTAATCACAGATGACACCTTGACATAAGGGTGACTGGAGTTAAGCACCAACTCCACCCTTTTACATTCAAACAAACAAAAACAACAATACAAACACCACTATCGAACAAATGAAGGTTTGATCATACCTTGATCAACCTTGTACAAGAGATGAACATATGTGGGTGGTATGAACAAAGCCTATTAATATATAGAATATAAGAATGATAGGATTGAGGCTAAGAGCAAGAGAAAGAATAAGAAAAGAAGAGAATAGCCGTGCTTGATCTTAAACGAATATGAACTTTGGCTTAACCTTGCTTGAATCATCTTGCCCCCTTTGTATAGTTGGTTGGCCGCCCCCTAGGCTTGTAGTTTTCCTTGAAAATTGTCTTGAATACCCTTGGAAGATTACTTGTATAAATTGGTGACACACCCTTCTTACTTGGCACAATACGATTGGACGAATGACTTGTCTTCTCTTAGTTGTCACATCTTGATAGGCCATTGCTTATCCACCTTGGCACTCCATAAAATAGCTGGAAATTCAATCAAAAAATCTGAAACACATGCTTAAAATCAAGGTTGTTAATGACCAATTAATCATGATATATTCCCCCACAATTTTGGATGAAAATTGGTGTAAGATTCAATGTAAAAATCGGCCAGCATACATGTGCTGAATAATTTTCAGCAATGTGTTTTATTTTGAATTGTTTCCTTGTGGTGTCTTGCCCTCTTCAATGTCACCAATTATGTGTGGCTTATCCTCCACCAATAAAAGTTCCAACAAGCTCCACCTAGACTCCAAGAAGGCTGAAATAGGCGTGTATACCTCAGCTGCATGTGCTGAAATTATCTTTTGAATATTTATCACATAATGATTGCACAATCTTCACACACATAGTAAATTGCAATCAGCTCTAAATTGAATTTTGTAGAACACTCTAATATGTCCTGAATGTGTAAAAAGTGGTCTAGATACATGTTACATGCATACCAAAAACGTCCTATGTATGTAGAGGTGTAGAAACCCGAATTTTTGACTTTCGTCGTTTACCGCGATTTTCTCCGATTAATCTCAAACTTCTTAGACATGTAATATATAATATGTCACACATAATATGCATAAAATAACATGTATTTACCGCTCCAATGACTGAGAAAAAAGCCCCTATGTCACATAAAATTTGAGTTTGATTTTTCCACAAATTAGGGCTAAATTGTGAGTGATTGATGTGTGTAAACATGGTATGACTTGGGTCTGAATTTGGCACAAAAATTTTTGGGTATTTTTTAGTGTATATAGGCCTGGCCATATTATATATGGTAGGTACGTACATGTCGATGAAGGTTCGGTAATCACCCGATACGACAATTTTTGGTTTATGGCCTCGTGACATGTCGATATAATTTTGGTAACAAGATGGCTTATAATGTGTGATATGAGACCTGTATATACTCAAAATATGATGTGTACATAGTGATGTGATGTCGACATACGTTTATAATGTTATGACGCGTCGGGTAGAACTTCGGGATAGAAACTATAATTTGTCGTTATAAAGAAAATACGTATATATGAAATATATATATATATATGGTGTAGTAGTATGGAAAGAAGACTTTCCATTCCAAATATGTTGCCACTAGTTGTTCTAAATATATCTCCTTGAGTACTTTATTTAATGAACTAGTAAGTTTATCTCCTAAGCACTTCACTAAATGAACTAGTTTAGTTCTTTTACCATGGCACAATGAAATTAGTATAAAGACATCAAATGGTTTGCCATATGATGTAAGCTTTAAAGCTTCATGGTACGTTAGTACAACAAAATTATATATAAACATGTAACACATTTTTATCACGTACATATATCAAGTAACACTTATTTCATGCATTTCGTAAACACGTAACATTTGAATCATGCATTTTCAAATCACTCAAACTCCTGTTTCTCAAGAATCTCCCCCTTTTCATGATTTGCAAAATAAACATTTATCCATGATTTAAATGTGATCACCATACCTCCCCTGCAATTATGCACAAATTTGAAAATTTTGAATTTCATAATATCGTGATATCTTTTGGTCCCCCCCTTAACTTTATCACTCCTCTATCTTTAAATTATGCTTTTCTCCTCCCCCTTTATTTTGTAAATCACATGAAAGGGTTAGTAGCAATGGAAAAAGGATAAATTTATAACGAAAATCAATGCATTTCTAGTGCGTTCTTAAGTGTTATTGATTCTAACCTTTGCAAGAGTCACCTCCTTTCTTGGTCTTACAAAGCTGAAAAGAGAGATGAAGAAGCAATATAATAATGTTAGGGCATTTCTATTTGGTCTATGACCGAAATCACATTTTATGGTCTTTGATATGCATTTCGGTTGGGCATACATGGTGCGTGATCTAGATGCACCAGTGGTGATATGAGTGTCGCATATGCATCAATGGCTTTCTTTGTATCTATATGGTGCATGATTATATTTTGTATGTGATGAAAAAGAAAGGAGTGAGATGAGATATAATAGGTGGCACGTTAGACATCTTCTTAGGTTGTATAGTTTTTTTAAATGCATGCGGTTTCTTAGATGAAAATTGAACAAAGTTAGTAGGCTTGTTTTGTAACTTATTATCTTCCACGTTCCCTAATCTAGTTTTATCATCTTCATGCTTTAAGAAGAAATAAGAGGATCTAATATACAAGCACTTGTATTGAATTGTTTTACCATCTTTTCTAAGTCAGCATTTCTTGATTTCAAATTTGAAATCTCGACTTTCATTTGATTATTCTCGGATGTCAAGGATGAAATTTTGGACTTAATGAATTTATCATGCAGACAACCTCTTCTTTTGAATCGTTTAATTGAGACACAAGATTCATGTTAGAAGATTTTAACAATTTCTTGTCTTCAATTAAGCGTTTTTTTTTCTTTTGCAAGAGACTTAGAGAAATTTATGTAATCAGATATTGAACATACAAATCATGACAGGATGGTTCAGAATCAGAATCAAAATCAAAATTTACCGCACCATCAAAAATTGGAGGGCCTTTGGCTTGACAAACATCCTTGCTCGGTTTTATGACTAGTGGATGCCATCTCACAATGATTGTTGTATCTTCTTGTATTGAGTGTGAAGGGATCTGATACCACTTGTAGGACCTATGTAGCACCACTAGAAAGGAGGGTTGAATAATCACTGCTGAAAATTGGTTTTTAAAACTTTATGTTACCAATTACTCACTTTTGAAAACAGATTCTATTTTCAGAGGTTTTTTGTTAACTGAATGATCAAGTTTTATACCTCCAAAAATTGTGAAATTGGATGACAATGTGCTCAGATGTTATGAATGTGTCATAAAATTTTCAGATTAAAATTCAAATTGTAACCCCTTGAAAAAATGTTTTTATTCAGATTGTGTTAATCTGCCAGAAACTGTACTTCAAAATAAAAACTTTATTCCTATTAACTCACAACTCTAAATGAACTGAAAATTTAATGGTAATATCCTAAGGAGGTTTACTTCAATGAGTTGAAAATAGTGTTTTCAAAATTCTTTTGTTAAATATGTTAACCACGTTGATGTTCTCAACCTTTGCAGATCTAAGAATCAGATTGCACTAGTCTCAAATCTATGAATATTTGAGTGACTTTTACTTATCCAAATATGATGAAATTTGTGTCAAATGAAAGCTAAGACGTGTGGCTATATCCCTGCAAAATTTGGTGATTTTTGAAAAACTTTTTCTATTTTACCGTGAGTATGAAAACGATACAGAAAACTGAAAGTAAAAGTGCTAAAAGTAAATAACACCAAGATTTTATACTCGTTCGGTTAAACAACCTACTCTAGTATTCGAGGACACCTTCCTTGGTATTCACTAATCACAAATAACACTTTAACACAAGGGTGACCGGAGTTAAACACCAACTCCACCCTTTTACAATCAAACAAACCAAAACAACAATTCGGGCACCATCACCGAACAAATGAAGGTTTGTTCACAACCTTGATAAAACTTGTTGATGCAATTCAAGGAGCCCTAAACATACAAACTTCACAAACAGGGCCTTGAACATACACACTCTACAAAAAAAGAAGCTTTTCTTTGATACGATCTTGGATCGTATGGAATTGACGATCGCTTCTTTCAATTCCAAAAGACACCTTTGATCAACCCTTGCGTGGGACAATGGCGTAAACACCACCTTCTTGGACAAGAGAAGTCAAACAACGTCTATGTCGAGCAATTCAAATCTCCCAATCTAACACGTCGTTCTGTATCCTTGGATTGTGATTCACCAACTAGGTGTGCTCAAACCTTGATTGGAATCTAGCCTTGATTTTACTTTGTGAAAACCAAAGGAAAAACACAAGACAAAAGGCAACACAACGTTTGCACACAATGTTGTAATTTTGAAATTGAAATTCTAAAAATTCTCCAAAAACTGTCCTATGCTGCCGTTTTCTTTACATAATATAATGCTATAATTTCATACTCCCTAAAAATTTGCTAATCAATCAATTCTTCAGATAACTACCTATCAATCTAAATCAAATTTACATAAAAGATAAGTCAAAGCTAAGCAAGAATGATTACATAATTCAATCCCTAAAATCTCACCCTGCAATTACACCATGGTTGGTTATTGGCTTATACCTGTTTTTTAGACGTGGAATTGGGGTTTGTACTCTTCATAAAAAATTTTAGATCACAAAATTTTCTTGAAATTGGGCTTTTGAATCACCTCACTTGGACTTTTATTGACAGAGATACGGGCTCCCAAAGATTAGGTATCCATCCAGTGAACTTCAGTACTTTCCATTCTGAACTCCCAAATTGCACCTGATTTTGGTTCATCTTGTAGCCCCGAATTAGAAAAGGTGTAAAACATGAAATCGTCACAAATTTATTTATCTATGACCTCCAAGTGGTTTGAATCCAATTGGATCAATACTCCGACCTGGCATCCAAAATACCGACTAGTGTCTGGCTGCCTTCCTGAAAAATAGGGACTCTTCAAGCCACTTTCCTTATTAGTCCTTGCCTCCTTAGAAAACACTCAAACACAGCCATTAGCACTAGAAACACATATTAAAAAAGACGCTACAAAATATACTAGACCCAAAATAAAGATAACTCAAACAACTAGACTCGATAATATGACCGACAAACAGCATGAAATGACCATCATGCCCTCCCAACAAGCACCCTTACATCTTATAATATGCATTGAAACACTTGGAAAATCAGATCATAGCCTCAATAAGCATAGAAAAATCAGGCATCTACATTCCTTGGTTCATCTTGTACATTTTGAACAAGAAGCTCTTAGTTTACACCTTCTATTTGTGCAAAAGCTTCTTGTTTGTGGAGTGTGTATGTTCAAGGCCCTTGTTTGTGAAGTTTGTATGTTTAGGGCTCCTTGAATCGCATCATTCCCTCCCTCCTCAAAAGGATTCGACCTAGAATCTAAAAACACAAATGGATAAGAGGAATACTCCACAAATGACTCATAAACTATGTAAGATACAAGTTCAAGCAAACCAAGTGTGATGATCATACATAATTTAAGTCTAACATGCTTAGGATGACCATGTATTCCCATGATGACACATCTAGACATCAATAAACACCTCTTCCTAACATGTTTAGGGTGCACAAAGACATACACCTCAAACTCTAACTCAATAAATGCATATGTAGAGTCATGAACAAGTAAAAGATGATGGCAAAGAGATAAATAAGGAGTAGAGTCATACCTCTTTTGTATCTTCACTTTCACATGCTTAGGATGCATTAACAAAGCATAAGTGAAACACTCATGAAGCTTCCAAAAAAGACTTATCACACACTAGAACACGACTCCACGTCAATACAAACCTCTTCTTGATGTGTTTAGGGTGTATGGCCATGCTTCTCTCAATCAAACATGAATGTGTAGGATGCAACCAAAATCCATCATGCAAGGAACATTCGAACTCAATCAATACATAGACCAACAATTTATCATGGCAAACAAAGTCACATGTCACTAAGATTTGGAAAGGGAAACAAGACAATGTGATATGGCATCTCTCATGAGCAAACATGGCATGAATCATCCTATGAACAAGCATATTGTGGGAATGGATCATGCTAAAGGCCGTGTGCGTATAATGCATATGAAAAGGGTCATGAAAACAATGTAGACTAGGTAGTTCAACACACGCTTTAAAAGATTTAGCAACAACCGATCCAACACTCTTAACAATCAACTGAGGTTCATCCAACTTAACTGCATCCAATTCATCATTTAAATCATCATCTAATTCATGTGACACAAGCTCAAGTTCAGGTTTCAATTCAAGATCACACAATCCATGTGGTTCACTCAAATCAAGACAAATAGGCGATGCTACTTCAACATGTAAATCATCCTCATGTTCACTCGTTTTCTCATGCAATTCAACCAAGATTTTGCCATGCAATTCAGTTGTATTATCATGCAATTCATGCTCATTAGATGCATTAACTTTGACCTCATTCAAGTCATGTGGGAACAAATCAACTTTCGGTTTTGTGTTAGCATCAACTTTAGGTACAATTTCAGCTTTTTGCTCCTTTTTAGAAACAATTTCAGCTTTGCCACGCTTATGCATTTTAGTAAAAAAATCATCCATGCCCTTCTTAAATTTTATCCTATTTTCAATGTTGGTTGCATGCTCATACATAGCTTCAAGTGCTTCATATCTACAATGCATCATTTCAAGTGCAATCTCTTTATTTAACCCAGCAATGAATCTAATCATGGTTAATTCTTCAATCTCTTCAATGTAAGCATAATATAAGTCATCTAGAAATTCATTGTAATATGCTTTGAAACACTTGGACAATCAGATCATAGACTCAATAAACATAGAAAAATCAGGCATCTACATTCCTTGGCTCATCTTGTACATGTTTGAACAAGAAGCTCTTTAGTTTACACCTTCTATTTGTGCAAAAGCTTCTTGTTTGTGGAGTGTGTATGTTTAAGGCCCTTGTTTGTGAAGTTTGTATGTTTAGGGCACCTTGAATCGCATCACTTGTACAAGAGATGAAGTATGCGGGTGGTATGAACATGGCCTATATACTATATGGAATATAAGAATGATAGGTTTGAGGCTAAGAGCAAGAGAAAAGAATAAGAGAAGAAGAGAATAGTCTTTCTTGATCTTGAATGAATATGAACTTTGGCTTAACCCTGCTTGAATCATATTGCCCCCTTTTTTGTAGTTGGTTGGCCGCCCCCTAGGGTTGTAGTCTTTCTTGAAAATTGTCTTGAATACCCTTGCAAGATTATTTTGTATAAAGGGTGACACACCCTTGCTTACTTGGCGCAATACGATTGGATGAATGACTTGTCTTCGTTTTTGTCACTTCTTGATAGGCTATTGCTTATCCACCTTGGCACTCCATAAAATAGCTGGAAATTCAATCAAAAAATCTGAAACACATGCTTAAAATCAAGGTTGTTAGTTACCAATTAAACATGATATGATTACCACACAATTTTGGTAGAAAATTGGTGCAAGATTCAATGTAAAACAGCCAGCATACATGTGCTGAACAATTTTTAGCATGTGTTTTATTTTAAATTGTTTCCTTGTGTGTCTTGCCCTCTTCAGTGTCACCAATCATGTATGGCTTATCCTCCACCAATTAAAGTATCAAACAAGCTCCATCTAAGCTCCAACAAGGCTGAAATAGGCGTGTATACCTCAGCTGCATGTGCTGAAATTATCTTTTGAATATTTGTCACATAATGATGCACAATCTTTACACACATGGTAAATTGCAACCAGCCCTAAATTGATTTTTTAGAACACTCTAATATGTCTTCAATGTGAAAAAAGTGTCTAGATACATGTTACATACACACCAAAATCGTCCCACGTATGTAGAGGTGTAGAAACCTGAATTTTCGACTTTCATCAATTACGCGATTTTTCTCCGATTAATCTTAAACTTCTTAGACATGTAATATATTATGTCACACATAATATAAATAAAATAACATGTATTTTCAGCTCCAATGTCTGAGAAAAAATGCCCCATGTGACGTAAAATTTGAGTTTGAATTTTTCACAAATTAGGGCTAAATTGTGGATGATTGATGTATGTAAACATGGTATGACTTTGGGTCTGAATTTGACATGTGGAGCACGAAATATTTGGTTATTTCTAGTGTATATAGGCTGGCCATATTTTATGGTAAGTACGTGACATGTCGGTGAAGGTTCGGTAGCCACCCATACGACAATTTTTGGTTTATAGCCTCGTGACATGTCGATATAATTTTTGTAACAAGATGACTTATAATGTATGATATGAGACCTGTATATACTCAAAAATATGTGTATATTGTGATGTGCTGTCGAGTACATTTAGGATGTGTATGATGTGTCGGTGGAGCATCAGGAAAGAAATGTATAATTCGTCGATATAAAGAAAATATGAATATACCAAATATATATATAGCGTGTGTAGTATGGAAAGAATACTTTCCATTCCAAATATGTTTGTCAACTAGTTGTTTCCAAATATATCTCCTTGAGTACTTTATTCAATGAACTTGTAAGTTCATCTCCTTAAGTACTTCATTAAATGAATTAGTTTAGTTCATTTATCCTGGCACCTGAAATTAGTATAAAGACAACAAATGTTTGCCATATGATGTAAGCTTTAACACTTCATGGCATATTAGTACGACAACATTATATATAAACATGCAAAGCATTTTTATCACGTACATATATCAAGTAAAACTTAATTCATGCATTTCGTAAACACGTAACATTTAAATCATGCATTTTGAAATCACTCAAAACCCAGTTTCTCAACACCAAGATCTCCGCCTTCTAGATGACATCTACCCTTACGTTTTGGTTGAGTGTAACACTGTGTCTGTGACCCGGGATCTCTGCCAAAACACATCACCGTTAGATCATGTACATGATGTAGCATCATGGTTGGACCATTGGGATTCATGGTTAGTACATAGTACTATATGGGAAATACAGTCTCTGTGTCTTGTGTACCATTCGTATGAGATATGCTACCAGTATGGATGAGATAGATTTGATACGATGATTACAAAAATGATTGTGTTTTGAAAGCTTTTGAAAAATGGTGCATGATATTTCTTCATACGAGTATATGCATATTACCCAAATTACCCTACTAGTTATATGCTTAGACCATCAGCGGACATCTGATTACTGGATAGAGTATGATTTGTGACATAGACATAGCAAAAATGGATTTAACGTAAGACACAAGTTAAAAACTTAATAGCTACATAAGAAAAGCAAATACGAAGAAAGGATATAATTTATTCGTTGACTTTATTTTTCCGCACTTTACCTGTTTATATGATGTTGATGCTACTTGTCTTATTTGTCACTGTATTTGTGAAACGGAGGCGCGTTATGTTCTTATTATGTCACGGCATGTGTTTTATCAACCCGTCTCCCATGCATGATCCACATGACGAACCTAGGCGGAAATACTTGCTGAACGATTCATTATCGCTCACTCCTTATTTTACCATCTTGCAGAGCCTCAGGATCCGGAGTTGGACTACGAAGACGACGATCCTAGAGAGTAGGTTATCTATGAGCAGTCTAGTGGGCCAGTTCATCCAGCTTTTTTATTTTGTTATTTCAGACATGTATTTGTATATTAATGTATTGATGTGACTGTACCCAGAGATAGTTAGGATGTCTGCATGTTTTTATGCTTTTATTCTATTTACTTTATGATGCTTCCGCGATTTCGATACATGTTTATGTCGACGTGCATATGGATGTTATCGACGCCTTGTACTTCTTGTGGCACAGTACGACAGGTGCACCGTGCCGAGATCCTAGTCCCGGGCGGGGCGTTATATTCGGGACGTGTGACCCTACGATACAAGTGCGTGTGATTTCCTTTGGTGCATGTGACCCTACGATACATGTGCGTGTGATTTCCTTTGGGGCGCATGACCCTACGATACAAGTGCGCATGATCCCTTCGGGACGTGTGACCCTAAGATACAGGCGTGTCAAATAGGACCCCGGGACATGCATAGCATGTCGTGTATAGAAAGGAGCATGTTGCATGAGATAATAATATTGTTGCATGTGACACGATAGCGAGAAAGAACAAGCATCATGAAGATGCGGATTGTATTTGATTGGGCGAGTTTGTGTTTATTTTACGCTTCATTTATTGCTGCTTTTTGTGTGTTTATATATTTAATGTTTTTCTTTATGTGTTTATGTACTTGTAGTGAGTATGATTCTTTTATGGAAAAAGACGGGTAACCTACGGATGATTCCAAATCACTCACCCCTACTACCCTTCCTTCCACAGGTAAGCCATATTTTCAATAACGTGTATTAAAGAAATGCATAACATGTTTTATGGCTTGACATGTTTTTGCATGAAACCTGCCTTATAGTTCATATATAATGTTGCCGTACTAACGAGCCATGAAGCTTTAAAGCTTACATCAAATGGCGAACATTTGTTGTGTTTGAACTATTTTCAGGTGCCACCATTAATGAACTAAACTAGTTCATTAAGTGAAGTACTTAAATAAATGAATTAAGTAGTTCATTAAATGAAGCCATATTTGGAAAAGGCACAAAAGCAACAAATTGAAGAATGGAAAGTCTTATTCTTCCCTCTCATATCACATGCCTTATACATATATTTATATATATTCAGATTTTTTTAAAAAAGGCACTATACACATATATTCCAACGTACTACCGACACGTTATATATTTTACGAACATACGTTAACGTCACACCACTATATTTACCTTATATTTATGAGTATATTCGGGTCTTATATCATATGATATAAGACATGGTGATGACAAAATACTACGGTACGTTACAAGGTTCTAAACCAAAATTGTCGTATCGGGTGAATACCGAAACTTCGCCAATGTGTCACGTACTTGCCATATATAGATGGCCAACCCCTACACTTCAAAAATAGCCACAAATTTCATGACTTACATGGTATATTCAGCCATAAAATCATTCCATGTTGGCACACATAATCACCCTCAATTTAGGCCAAATTGTGGAGATTTCAAATTCAACATTTTAAGCACATGGGGCGCCACTTACTTCAGCCATTAGAGCTGAATATTCAAGTTATTCTATGTATATTATGTGTGACATAATATATAACATGTGCAAAAAGTTTGAATTCAATCGGAGAAAAATCGCGTAATCGACTAAAGTCGAAAATTCGGTTTTCTACAAACACGACACATGGAACATTTTTGGCATGACATATAACATGTATATAGACACTTTTACATACTCTATATATACTAAAGTGTTCTAAAGAATAAATTAAGGGCTGATTGGAACCATATGTGTATAATTACTCTGCACTATTTTACAAAGTTTGCAAAAATAAATTCAGCATATGTGCAACCATTGTCACACGCCTACTACAGCCTTGTTGGAGCATATGTGGCGCTTTCTTGGCATCTTGATTGTCCAAGAATAAAGTATACAAAGTTGGTGGCATAAAGGAAGGAGCTACACAAGGTAATATTTCAAACTATGTCACATTTGTAACACATGCTGAAATTTCAGCATGTGCATCTTGAGCTGGCCGAATTTCTTAGGCTTAATTGTGCCATATTTACTTCTTTACATTGAATGGATTGATTGGAAGATAAAATGGCAATATTTTGAAAATGTTAAGGAAATATTGTGATTATATTTAAAATATCACACATGCTGAAAATTTCAGCATGTGTTGAATGTACTTGGCCGAATTTTGTCTCAAAATTCAGCATATTTGATTCTTCAATTTTCAAGGAATTAATCTAATACAAACATGGCAATGTTTTGAATATAGTGTGAATATCACACATGCTGAAATTTCAGCATGTGAAAGAATCATATGGCCGATTTTTTGAAGGTTAATGGTGATGAATTATCTTGCAAATTTTATGGAATTTATTATGTGACTTATGGCAACATTTTATGACTAATTGGCACATGTTTTTAAGTGTTATTTTCAGATTTATCTAGTCATCAAATGATGATAACTTTCATCCAATCAATGAGTGCCAAGTAAGCAATGCTATAATGATCATCCAATGAGGAGTTGCCAAGTAAACAAGTAAATGTCACAATGATGCAAGATATTCTTCCAAGGACATAAAAGATAATTTTCAAGGGGAAGAGCAAGGCAAACGAGGCGGCCACATTGTTGATAAAAAGGAAATAAGGAGAGCAAACAAAAAACAAGATAAGTCTTACAATTCCAAGAGCTAGAAACGTTTTCACTATCTCCTTCTTCTACACTTTTTTCTTCTTCTCTCTTAAAGCCTATTGTATTCATATTCATACATATTGAATAGGCTTCATAGACACCACCATACACGCTATATTGTTGTAAAAGATTGATCAAGGTGTGATCAATCTTGCATCCGCTCGGTGGTGGTGTTCGTGATCATTGTAATCACTTACAAGGTTTGTAAAGAGTTGGAGTTGGCGTGTAACTCCATCAACCTTGTGTAGTAAGGTGTTGTTTGTTGTTTTGTGATTAGTGATAACCAAGAAAGGTGTCCTCGAAGACTGGAGTAGGTTGATTTAACCGAACCAGTATAAAATTCCTTGTGTTCTTTACTTTTCATCACTTACTTTCAGTTTCCAGCACAGTGCATCATTTTCATCACGTTCTTAAAAATAGAAAACAAACTTCAAAAATCACCAAACTTTCCAGAAACATAGACACACGTTTTAAGGTTCATTTGGCGCAAGTTGCAATCCTTTTGGACAAGTATAAGTTATAAAAACATCAAAAGTTCTGAGACTAGTGCAGTCTGATTTTCAGGCTTGCAAAGGTTGAGACTTTGAACGTATTTGACTAACTTCCCAAAGGAATTTTCAAAACTGTTTCAACCAAATTAAATAAACATAATAAGGGGTTTGTCATTAAATTTTCAGAGTATTTGGAGTCACAGATTAATCGAAATTAATTTTTCAAATCAGACTACCGTTTCTGGCAGATTTGCGCAGTCTGACCACCAACGGTTTTTAAAGGGGTTAAATTCAATAATCTGAAATTTTTAGGAGATACTCAGAACATCTGAGACTAAGAATTCTCAAAATTTTAGAATTTTTGAAGACCTGTAACCTAGTTTTTAAAACTTTGCAAAACAGGTCCTGAAAACAGAAACTGTTTTCAAAAGTTGGGTTTTTAGTTTAAAACAATTTTAAAAACCAAATTTTACACACCCACTATTCAACTCCCTCTTCTAGTGGTGCCTTGCAGGTCCTACACCCATTTTGAACATGATCTAGAAGGAAATGGTATCGCACCTGAATGTGTTTGGCCTTAGAATGAAGTAACGGATTCCGTGAAAGATTGATCGGACTTGTGCTACCGCAAAAAATTGGAATCTTATTCATTTTAATAAGCCAATCATAGACCTATAAAGTGTGTCATCAAAAGGTTTACCATTTTCATCTTTGTTTAGTTTAGTGCTAATACTCATGGGTGTAGGTGTTGGTTTCAACTTTTCAAAGCCAAACTTCTTAATCATATCATTGACATACTTAAGTTGGCTAATATGAATTCCTTGAGGGGTTTGTTTGATTTGAAGTCCTAAGAAATAATTCAACTCTCCTACCATTGACATTTCAAATTCTGACTTCATACACTCATCGAAGTCTTTTACTAAGGTAGGGTTGGTTGAACCAAAGATAATATCGTCTACGTATATTTGAACTATTAATAAGTCATTATCTTTTCTTCTTAGGAATAATGTGTTGTCTATGGTTCCCTTTTGATAATTATTTGAAATAAGAAATTTTGCAAATCTATCATACCAAGCTCTTGGAGCTTGTTTTAAACCATATAAAGCTTTCTTAAGCTTGTACACATGGTTAGGATTCTTTGGATCTTCGAATCCAAGGATTGTTTGACAAACGCCTCTTCTTGGATGTATCCATTCAAGAACGCACTCTTGACATCCATTTGGAAGAGTTTAATATTGCTTAGACTTGCAATAGCAAGTAAATCTAATTGCTTCTAGTCGTGCAATGGGAGCAAAGGTTTCTTCATAAGCTATTCCTTCTTGTTGATCATAACCTTGTGCAACTAGTCTAGCGTTATTTCGTGTGTTGTTTCCTTGTTCATCCATTGTATTCCTAAACACCCATTTCGTTCCTATTATAGACTTATTTTCGGGTTTAGGTACTAAATCCCACACGTTGTTCCTTGTGAATTGGTTCAATTCCTCATGCATGGCATCTATCCAAGATATATCACCTAAGGCTTCCTTTACATTCCTAGGTTCTAAGTGTGAGATTAAACCATGTCCTTCAATTTGACTTAAGTTTCTACGTGTTCTAACCCCAACACTTGGATCCCCAATGATTAACTCTTTAGGTTGCCACCAATTCCTAGATTGACTAGGTTCACCCTCATCTCGTTCAAATGTTTCATTTGTATGAACATTATCATATGCAATTGGATCATTAGTTGTATTATCTTCCAATTGCTAAATGTCTTCATTTATTTCATCTAAGGGTTCATGCATGTCTTGTTCAGGGAGAGTTGGTTCTAGATAATCAAGTACAGGCTCAAGTAATACATCATCATCATCAAACATATTTTTAACATTATTCTCATGTTCATGTTGAGTTTTATCACTAACTTCAAAGCATGCATTTTCATTGAATTTCACATTTATAGATTCAGTTATTTTTCTAGATGCAGGATTATAACACCTATATGCTCTTGAATTAGTTGAATAATCAACAAATATGCATTGAATAGACTTTTGTTCAAACTTGTCTAGATTAGCCTTAGTGTTCAACACAAAACATTTACAACCAAAAATTAAGATAATCTATTTAGGTTTTCTGTTATTTAACAATTCACAAGGTGTTTTATTTAATTTCTTTCTAATAGAGAGTCTATTTATAATATCATGTACAGCTAACAGCTTCGGTCCATAAATATTTTGGTACTTTATTTTCACATAACATTGTTCTAGCAACTTCTTGAATTGTTCTATTTTTACGTTCAACAACTCCATTGAGTTGTGGTTAGGTGGTGAGAATTCATTTTTAATTCCATGTAATTCACAAAACTTGATTACACCTTGTTTTTAAATTCTCCACCTTTATCACTTCTAATTCTTTTGACAATTTCTTCGTATATATTTTCAAGTTGCTTGATAAGAGTTTCGATTTCCAATGGAGCATCGTCTTTGTGTGTTAAGAACAATGTCCATGTGTAGCGTGAGTAATCATCCACTATGACACACACATAGTAGTGTCCACCTAGACTTCTTGTCCTACTTGGGCCAAATAAGTCAAAGTGAAGCAATTCTAGTACATGACTAGTACTCACTTCATGTTTTGGTTTTAATGTTTCTTTAATGTGTTTTCCTTTAATACATGTTTCACACATTTGAAAATTATCTAAGTCTAACTTAGGCATTCCTCTAATTAAATTCTTCTTAAATAATTTCTTAATGGTTGAAATTCCTATATGACCTAATCTTTTATGCCATAAATTCACATCTAAGTCATGTGATATTAAACACTTAATCTTAGCATCTAACATGTTATCTAAGGTAAGAGTATAAATGTTACCATCCCTATTTTCTTTTAAAACAATTTCTCCTTTTTCATTTATTATATCACAAGAATTGGGAAGAAAAGAAACATTATATCCGCAATCTATAAGTTGAGAAATACTTAATAAATTATAAGAAAGATTACTTACTAACAACACATTTCGTATTTGAAATGTGTAGGGTCCCAATTGTTCCTTTTCCAACAACTTGTCCTTTGTTGTTGTCACCGAATATTACCTTTCCTCCTTCTTTATATGTTTCAACTCGGTGAATAGTTTGGGGTTGCCCGTCATATGTCGTGAACATCCACTATCTAAAAACCATTTAGGTTTTAGATTCTTTGACTTTGCCTCCTTCTTGCATTCCTTGCGATTTTTCTACAATGGAGACAAAGTTTTAGGTACCCTTTATTGGATCCTTGAATGTCAGGGGCACCATCCTTGTTTAGATATCCCTTAGCTATCCAAACTTGAACATACCTTCTAGGCATATTTTTAGCATTGTTATAATTAGAAAAATAAAAAGGATTAGCATATTCATGATCATTCCACTTAAGTGAAGATGCATTGTTATACATATTGTGCCTTGGTTGATAACTATTATGGGATGGCCGATTTAGATAGTGTGTATAAGGCATGTGATTTTGTTTCTTGAATGGCGTTATGTAAGTGTGTTCATATGCATTTCTATAAGACTTATATGAGTGTTGCCTATACTTAGGTTCATAATAAGTTGGATGCATTTTATTATGTTAGTTGCATTTGTATACATGTAGGCATAATTTCTAGGTTGCCTAGATGCAAAG
Source organism: Eustoma russellianum (assembly GCA_036186865.1). Lineage (NCBI taxonomy): Eukaryota > Viridiplantae > Streptophyta > Magnoliopsida > Gentianales > Gentianaceae > Eustoma > Eustoma russellianum. Next base: position 8,649,513 of record AP025059.1, on the reverse strand, counting down.
TTTTGCCTAGTTGTACGTTTATACATGTGTACATTTGTGGGTGCGTGTAGTATTTTTGCCTTAGAATAAACAGAAGAAGGATTAGAAGAAGATGCAACAGGCAAAGTTGATTTTGTTGTATTATATGGAATTTTTGTACTAGATGAGACAAACTTAGTGTTTTTTTATCTACTTTGGTGTTTTCTTCTTTATATCCTAACCCGGTTTTATCATTTCCATATTTTTGCGATGATATAAGTATATCTAACATATTTGCACCAGATTTAAATTGTTCTAATATTTTTTCTAAGGTTAGTTTGGAAGATTTAAGTTGTACCTTAGATTTCAACGTGCTATTTTCAGTTTTCAGTGTATGTTTATTTTTCCTATATGATTCAATTTTAACTTCTAAAGAATCATGAGTATTAGTAGGCTCTTGTTTAAAAGATTCTAATTGATCGAAAAATTCCAAGTTGGACGTCTTCAACTTGTCATTTTCTTCAATTAGTTTCTTCTTTTTCTTTAGATAGCTTCTTACAGTGAGCATGCATTCTTAAAAATTCTTCATACATTTCATCAAATTCCATTTCACTATCAAAATCATCGTCAGAAGAAGAACTTACCTCGTTGGATACGAAGCAGACTTGAGCTTCCTCAGTGTCGGATTTTGAGTCGGATGAGTCGCTCCATGTGCTTACCTTCATTGCTCGTTTGTCTTTCCTTGACATGGTATCCTTTGCCTTTGATTTTTGCGTCTCCTTTTCTTGTTTATTGTTATTGTTATTATTTTTGTTGGCATTTTTCTTTGCCTTACAATCATAAGAGATGTGTCCTTTTTTACCACATTCATAACACTTTAACTCTTTATTATACCATTTATTGTTATTAGAGTTATTTTTCGTAGGTTGAGAAGAAGAAGAAGAAGAAGAAGAAGAAAGAAGAAGAAGAAGAAGATCGTTGTCTATTCTTATTAGGACATTTAAAAAACTTTTTAAGTTTTCTAGCTATCAATATCAAGTCATCTGTCTAATTCAGTATCACTATTACTATCATCATTCTTTGTATGTGATTCATTCAATTTGAAAGCTATTGACTTACCGGATGATTTAGATGACTCGGACTTCCGTTGGTTTAGTTTTACCTCATATACTCTTAGTGAGTCTATCAATTCGTCCATTTTTGTGATCGATTTTGTTTCTTCAATCGCAGTGACCTTTGGATCCCATTCAGCAGGAAGGCTTCGCAGCACCTTTTAAACCTTTTCCTTGTTCGTGAATGTTATAGCCTATGACCCAGGCGCTTCATGCCGTAAATTTTGCATGCAATATATATACCATGCACACACGTTAGCACAATAGTGAAACAATATATATATATATATATACACACACACATACACGACAAAAATAACAACAATATATATTACATATATATTACACACCAGCACACGGACACACAAAAAAACAAAACTTATATTATATGTATATATTATGTACACATGGTAGATAAAGGAATAGAAAAATAAAAGTAGATAATTGTGAAACCTAGGATCCTAATATGATTAGGAAATGAATAAAACTAAAGTTTAAATTAAATTATAAATTTAAAATTAAAAGATAACCTAAATATCTTAAGATTTTTACCTATCTCTATCTATATCTATCCCCACCTAATACACAAATCAGATCCTTCTCGATATTCTTTATACAAATTTCGGCCATTCATTAGCCCCAGCCGGCCCTATTTTTCAGGTGCAGTCATTCGGCTGCAAATACTAAGAAAAGCGGCTCAAAATTTCTCCAGAAAATTGGCTGCCTTTTTCCATGTTAGCAAAAGCAGCGGCATCCCTTCCCATTCAAACAATCGGCCGACAACCCCAAGAACTTTCTGCCGCAAACTTTAAGGAGCAAGAAACAATAATTTCTTCAACCGTTCAACCCCGATTCTTCGTATATCCCGTATAATCGAGACATGAGGCATATCCTTGCTATATTTGCTATGTTTTTTATAAAGTTATTATGATATTTTTGTATCAAATCGGATCATGCATTAGTATTGGTGATTTGCATAGATGTTTGATTATACATATGTAAGTGTTGTATTTATGTGCCGATTTTATTTGTATATATAAAGAAAGCATTATTTTGGGGGTTTAGGGCTATAACCAGTGGCCAGAATTGATAAATATGCATGATATGTACGTGGGTTTTATGTAGGTGTATTACATGTAGGTAAATTAGGTGTGCGCATATGACTATGTTGTGTCTCTTGTAACGTGCTGCGAGTGATGTTTGAGGGAGGATGGTGTTATAGAAAATTTGCTGATGGATATTAACATATATAAGTGAATACAATTCTTTGTTGTTGATGCTGGGTGTTGTCTTCATGCTTTTTCGGAATTTGGCTCCCCGTGATGCGCATTGTTACTGCTGTGGCCACTGTCCAATGGGCAGTGGCTAAATTGTTGGGCCAAATGGTAACGTGATATGTGCTGATGTGTAAAAGGTTTATAAATATGCATGCTTCAGTTGTGTGTAAAAGATATTTGCATGTGCATGCTTCACGTAGGGTGCATTTATTTTATGTGTTCTTTTTTATTGTTTCTTTAACTGTATGCATGGTTATTTTATTTTGTTTGTTTTCTTTTGCTTTAATTGTGTGTGCATATATTTACGTGTGCTGTGAGTGAAATTATTTGTTTGTTGTCCTTGAACCGTGTGTGCATGTGTATTTTGTTTTATAATATAAGGTATGTAACTGCATGTGATTAGTAAATTATATCGTGTAAGTATAAGCGCGTATATGCACGTGTATGGACACAGACATATACGTGGGTATACTTACACGTGGATGATAAATTAGAATTAAAATGAAAATAAAGTGATAAACGGAAAAGTAGAAATGGATACCGCATATGGATGCCGCTAGGGGTAACCGCATATGGGTATCAGAAATAGATACCGCTTACGGATGCCGCTAGGGGTAACCGCATATGGGTATGGATGTCACATATGGATGCCGCTAGGGGTAAACGCATATGGGTATGGATGTCGCGTATGGATGCCGCTAGGGGTAACCACATATGGGTATCAGGAATGGATACCGCATATGGATGCCGCTAGGGGTAACCACATATGGGTATGGATACCGCATATGGATGCCGCTAGGGGTAACCGCATATGGGTATGGATATCGCATATGGATGCCGTAAGGGGGCATATGAATATCAGAGATGTATATCGCATATGGATGCCATAAGGGGTAACCGTATATGGATATCATAAATGGATATCGATAGGGATACCGTAAAGGGCAATTGCCTATGATATCAGGAAATGGAATTGAAATATGAAAACGGAAACGAATGTGAAAAGGAATGGAAATGAAATATGAAAATGGAAACGAATATGAAATAGAAATGGAAATAGATAAATGGTTGTCGAGTTTTTGCATTCATTAATTTGAAAAGTTGCATCACGGTTTTGTGTGCACCGACTTATGTGTGCGATGACTTAGTTGCGTGTATTTTACGTGCTTGATTGTACATGAAGGGCAAAAAGGTAAATTTATTTGCAAAGAGAAGCATCTTATTTTATATTATTTATTTATGATATTCAAACTTGCTTATTCATGTATGATCCCATGGTAAATATAGTCGGGCTACTTGCTGGGCGATGTATGTCGCTCACCTCCCTATCAACCAGTTTTGCAGATACACAGGTAAAGGAGTTAGCATACCGTGGAAGATCGGGACTGGAGATTTCTAGACGAGGATATTCGGATGAGACACTCGAGGATTTAGTTGAGGTAGTTATATCGATATTCGAGGTTGATGTAGTTTGTATCAATGATAATGATTATTTTATCGGGGATTTTTAATTTATGACTTCCGCTGACATCGATTTACGTTATTATAATGACATGTAATTGAATTGTATCGACGCCTTGTATTCTCCTTAGCGAGATACGGCGGGTGAGTCGTTTCGAGTACTAGGGCTCGGGACGGGTCGCTACAGTGAATGATTTGCCTAAAGCTTCAAGGGCATTGAAGATGTTAGTAATCCTCAAGTCCATAGATGTTATGGATTCGTTTGGCAACATTTTGAAAGATTCAAGATCAGTCATAAGCATGTTTATTTTTGATTCTTTTACACCGCTTGTACCTTCATTCTTTAATACAAGTGATTTCCACATATCGTGTGCACTTGTGCAATTTGACACATATCCTGCTTTAGAAGTTGTAAGTCCATTCAAAAATAATTACATAACTTTAGCATTCATGGACATTTTCTTTTTATCTTCCGATGACCATTCACTCTTATATTTTTCAACCTCTTGAGTGACTCTACTAACTTGTACAATTTTCATTAAAATGTACGGTCCATCTTCAACTATAGACCATAAATCAATGTGTATAGCCATTATGAATATCCTCATTCTTAGTTTCCAGTGAACAAAATCATTGCCATCAAAAAGAGGAATACGTTGTGTGGACATACCTTCCAACTCACCTTTGTGAGAAATTATGGCCATTGTATGTACCTTTGATTTGAGATTAGGAGGCTACTTTGAAATATTGTTTCTTGGCCTTGGTTGTTTGTACGGTATTGAATCTTACTTCTTTGAGTGGTATAGACCTCTCTATGATACCAATTGTTTGATCGTGCACCTACAATAAACACCACTAGAGGGGGTGAATAGTGGTTAGCGGAAATTACACTACTACCCTTGATTAAAAACCCCTTTGAAAACAAAATCTGAGACTACTTCAGATTCAGAATCCGTTTTTGAAAAATTCAAACATCCTTTTACACAACTTTAAAAATTATGAAAATTTCCAGAACTTAACTTCAATTTATTGACAAGACGTTGTCCAAAAATCAGACAAAAATAAGATCTTTTGACCCTTCAAATAAATAAAAAGATTCAAATGGTCAATCTGGACAGAATTGGACAGAATGTTGCTGAAATTGAAAAACGTGTTTGTCTTTGAATACTTAACCAAAAAGGTTGATCTTTATGTCAAAACACTCCTTAGGATATCTAGTTGATGTTTGCAAAAGGCCCTGACCTTAAACAATTCTTCATTAAAACAGAATTCAAGTTTTCTCAAAACTGGCCAGGTTGCAGCCAGATTGGAGCAGTTATCTTGCAACGACTGAAAGACTAACTTTTCCTTGCTCAAATCAAGTGATTCTTGTTGAAAATAAAAGCTAACAGTCTGAATTATAACTCCACCAAAAATCACGAATTTCGAAAGTGTTTAACTATTTTTTCAAATCGTGAGAATTTGTGTGAAAACTGTAGTAAAAAGGCAGAAAACAGAAAGGTAGAAACAAGACAAGAACACCGAGGATTTATCCTTGTTTGGTCAATGTGACCTACTCCAGTCTTAAGGAACACCTTTCCTTAGATTTTACTATGGTATGAATCAACTTACAATAATAACCAAGCTTGATCCTTGGGTTATACACCAACCCTATTTAAGACTTGGATGAACACCTTCTATGCAACACTTAGTTGCAACACCTCTATCACCTATTGATGAAGCCTTATAGAATTGGCTAATCAATCTTACAAATGAAGCTCAAGAGGTTTGTATCTTAACAAATACAACAAGAACACCTTTGCTACAAAGAATGAAACAAGAACAACAAGAAGAACATAGCTAGACAAATCAACAAATGCTTTCAAGTGAGCTTCAAGGTTGTTTCATCTTCTTCACCATTGCCTCCTATTTATAGTGTGAATTGAGCCTTGGAGATAAGAATGCACATGTGTCACCATCTTCATCATCAAGCTTAAGTGTCTTCACATCATTGGTATGCTTTGTACACTTGAAAACATAAAGCAAAATGATTGGTCCACCTTGGCATCAACATGTTTGCCGAAATTTACACCTTGGCATGTCATAATTATCCTTTGCAAAATGAAGATAATAAGAGGGATAATGCCACAAGAATACCTCAAATTCTAGGCTTGAAAATAGGACATGTGAAGGATGAAATTTTGACCCCAAAATCAGCCATTTTAAACCATGTAGCCGTTGGCTACATATACAAATATTTCAATTTTTCCAAGTTGGCAACTTTTGCCAACTAGCCTCTTTTTGATTTATCCACTTGTCACCAAGCCATAAAATGAATAACACATCATCACCAACTGAATATACATGTTTTTGGACCAATATATATGTATATCAACTCAGATTTTAGAAGAAGAAATCCACAATTAATAATTGACAAGATTATGTCAACGTGTAACACCAAAATTCTCAATATTTCTTCTTGTATGTCGTGATCATTTGCACACCTTGAACACGTTTATACTCTCTGAAATATGATGATAAATATTCTCCAATAACATATAACAAAGAGTCTTCAAGAAAGAAATAGAATGTGACGTCACAACTCGTCACATATCCCGCTATAGTCAATAATATCATCATGTGAGAGAACTAATATAAAGCCACCATATAATCTTCAAATAATCACAACTCAACTCCAGAATGAAGATAAGAATATACTCAAGAGATTCCTTGAGTGAAAATACCAAAAATACCCTCAGGGATAAAATGACCAAAATGCCCCTGTGAGAGAAAACTCCAGAAATGACCCGATGGTCAGAAATAGTCATAATATCATCTTTGTCATGATAAATAAGATGAGAATAAGTCCTTGATATATTTCCACCATATCATGTTCCTACAAAACTCAAAAATACCAATTTTGCCCTTTTTGGTAAGTTATAGAAACTTCCAAGGCATGTTAGTCACAAGACATTTATAATTATCAAAATCACATAATAATCACATAATGAGCATATATAAAACATGTACAAATGAAAACAATCACTTTATCACATTTTAGAAAAACATTTCTAAAAACCCTAGACATTGATCGATCGAAGTGCCTCAGCTTCAGAGATCGATGTCTCGCAGTGAGTTTCAGAATTTGTCTCTAACCTACAATCGATCGATCGAAGTGGGGGTTCGATGTACATAGATCGATCGATGTCTCAGGTTTAGAGATCGATATCTAACAGTAAGGTCTTGAACTTTCTCTGGCTTACATAGATTAATCGATGTGAGGGATCGAAGTATATCGATCGATCGAGGTGCAACAACCTGGGAGATCATGTCAACTTTTTCCACTTTTTCAACTCTTAACGACATATAACATTATGTGTGACATTTTTATGCATTCACCACTTAAAATCATGACTTGAAAATTATCGAAACATATTTCTCAACAATCTTCATCTCTACGGATGTGGATTTTCATGGGGCTATTTTTCCTTTCTCCACAGAACACAAACTAATCCAGATACCAGCTCCACTACCCAGTCTTCTGGCCATCAACAATTACCACACAATGCATGATATGTTGCTAGCACCCAATCTTTTGCTCCACCTGTATATTCCTAGCTTATTCCTCATATTCACTCCTCTGAGTATCCTAGCATACAATCCTCACCGTTGAATTCATCTCCAGCATCTAAATAGGATGGTCACCTTCACCTGTATCTGACTCATTTTGTCTTAACTCCCCTTCCAATAATCACACATTCAACTCCTCAAAGCATGACATCTATTGATGTCTGCTTGCCACTATCTCACTCATCTAGACCACAAGAATCAGACATGCTCCAGCCTATTTGGCAGATTACTACTGCAACCAAGTTCGAGCTCCCAAGTTCGATACTACCCCCTTATTCCCTTGATAAGGTATATACTATGGCAATCATTGGCACCTAAATATAAAATGTTTGTTTTGAATGTTAACCTCAGCATGCCAAGAGGTAATGCAGGCTGAGCTGATAGCCTTGGAAGCTAACCATACTTGGCAATTAGTTTCTTTAGCTGCTAGAAAACACCCCATAGGCTGTAAATGGGTATATAAAATCAAATATCAATCTGTTGGCATTGTAGAGAGATACAAAGCCCATTTAGTTGCTAAGGGTTACACCTAACAGTATGGAATTGACTACCACATACTTTTTTCCCCAGTTGCAAAGATGACTACTATCAGGGTTTGTTCTTGCATTAGCAGCCAGTAAAGGATGGCGCCTTCAACAATTGGACATCAATAATTGCCTTCCTTCATGGAGATCTTCATGAAGAAATTTATATGGTTTCACCCTCTAGAATGCATCTTCCTTCACCTGATATTGTTTGCATGCTCCAAAAGTCACTCTATGGCCTTAAGCAAGCTACTAGAGAGTGGAATTCTAGACTCACCAAATACCTACAGTCTCTTGGATTTATTTGGTCTAAAACGGATTACACACTCTTCTTCAAGGTTATTTCTGCCTACATGCTAGTTCTGATGATATATGTAGATGATATCATTATGGCATGTTTTGATTTTGTAGCTATCCATGCCATTCAGAGCCAGTTGCTGCTGATTTCAAAAATCAAAGATCTAGGTGACCTCGATACTTCTGGGAATAGAAGTAGTAGCTAGGTCATAAGGGGGCCTACTCATCAACCAACGCAAGTGCACCTTGGAGTTACTGGAGCAATATGGTTTTCTTAGAGCAAACTAGCTAGAAGTCCTATGGAGACAAATCTCAAACTCACTCATGATGATTCTGAACCACTACCAGATAGTTCCTCCTACATAAGCCTCATTGGAAAACTTATCTACCTCACTATATCTAGACCAGACATAAGTTTTCCTGTCCAGCAACTAAGTCAATTTCTGGATTGCCCTACCATCAATCACCTAAAAGCTGCTCATAGACTCCTTAGATACCTAAAAGCCAGCATAGGTCATGGACTTCTCTTTCCATATTTGTGGATTCTGACTGGACAGGTTGTACAAAAACCAGATGTTTTATAAGTGGTTTTCGTGCCTTCTTTTGGTTATGCACTTATTTCTTGAAAGGCAAAGAAACAAAGCACGCTCTCAAGTCATCTGCTGAACCTGAATACCAGGCGGCTGGCAAGTGTAGCGTGTGAAGTGCAGTGGCTGTTGTACATAGCAGCAGAGCTGAGACTGACTGATCAAACTCCAATGGGTGTGTACTTTAATAGTAAAAGTGCAATGGACGTTGCAGAAAATTCGGATATTCTATGAATGAAAGGACAAAGCATATTGAATTGACTGCCACATCATACGAGAGAAGATGCAGAATAGAGTCATAGACTGATGTCAATTCGAACTGAACGTCAATTAGCAGATGTGTTCACTAAGGCACTTGATGTTAAAAGGTTAAGTCAATTGATTCATGCGTTTGGAGTGTGTAATATTTATTCCTAGCTGAGCTTGAGGAGGGGCGTTGAAATATATCAAGGTGATGATGTCGAAGCCATTGTTGAAGCAGCTGAAGATGGCAAAGGAATAAGATCAAACACCTTGCAACTTACATCAAACAGTTGCAGGTATGAGCAAGGAGAAACAAGAAGCTGCTAGTTGAAGACAAAAGAGTTGAGTCAGCTGCAATAACCCACACACGAGGTTGAGACCACATTGCACGCGTGATTACAGAAGAAGAACGCGGATGACAGGAAAGGAATTGGCTAATTCGGTTGAAGCCAATAGACATAGCGGTTGAGAAGGCGAGAATAGAATTAAAACATGTGATTATACCATTATGTCCTTATTTAGGCAGTTAGTTAGGCAGTTACAAGGACATTTATGTAATTTCGTTTTCTCCTTCTTCTTTGTGCCTATTTAACGTTTCTGTACAGCAGTTGAGGAATGAGATTTTTTTGTCTCTCATTTCAAACAATCTGAAGATTGTGTTCTCTTCCTTTCTCTCTCTCTAAATTCTCTCTCCATTCATTCTAATTCAGTTTGTGTATTGGATGCCAACTTTTCACAAATGTGCATGTACTCTTTCAATACATGTTTTAAGACAATAAATCGAATGAATTCAGTTTTCGTGTTTTTTACATAGCTTGAAAGCCTTTCATCCACCCAAATGGAGGAAACAAATCGAAGAGAAACCATCAAACTGCGTAAAAAGTGTCCTTTTGAGGTAAATTAGAACAGAGATTCAACACTTTTTCTTTAGAATTTCTCATTTATGTTGTGTTATTATCCTTTTGTCTACAACAACAACCATATCTAGTATAATCCAAAGACAACAAAAATTATCGCTAGGATCTGGAGAGATGAGAAGTTGACAAATAATACCTTCATCCCAAGGGATAAAGAGTTTGCTTCCAGTGAGACCCCCGACTCTAAGTAACTGCATAGATGACACAATAATAGGTATATCGTGTGCTAGTGTATTATTAAAGGAATTTAGTAAACATAAATAAAAAGCTTCCTCTATTAAAATAGTTCTAACTGTATATATGCACAAATAATGAAAGATAAAGACAAAACACAAAAAGTACAAAACCAACCTAAAGTGTAAAGAGTATCTAAAGCCCCTAAGTATTCCCTAATGTCCTCCTATATCTAGTCTTAACCTCCTTATCCTTAATCCTCTGCCTCCATGAACTCCCTCCTGGACCATGTCCTCAGAGAGGTGCAATTTAGTAGATCATGCCTAATCCGCTCATCCCAATTCAGTTTGGGCCTGTCTTACTCTTTTTTCTCCTCTACAATGAGGCTTTCAACTACTCTGACAGACACTGTTGTCTTTCTCCTCTTGACATGCCCAAACCATTTCAGTCTCTCTCCCTTAACTTATATGCTATACTAGTCATTCCTAACATTTCCCTATGTACCTCATTTCTTATCCGATCTAGCCATGTATGCCTACACATCTACCTCAGTATTCGCATCTCTGCCACTTTCCATCTTCTACGACTATGTTCTCTTGATGGCCTACCAGTTTGTTCTATTAAAATTGTCGATCATGCTGCCACCTGATAAAATTTGCATTTAATTTAGTTGAAAAATTCTTGTCACACAGCACCCCTGAAGCCACCCTTCAAGTGCGCCAGTCTGCCTGAACTTGATATGCTACGTCACTATCTATGTCCCCATCTTGCTGTACAAATGATCCTAGGTACTTGAACGAACTTACTTGTGGTGCCATTTTGACCCTCGATGGTGAGCTAGTTATTCTCACTGTCGGCTGCACCGCTGAAATCGTAGTGCAGATATTTGGTCTTAGATCGACTAATCCTTAGGCATTTTCTCCCTAAAGCACCTCTAAACTCCTCGAGTCTTATACTCAGCGTATGTCTATTTTCTACGACTAATAAAATATTGTTAACAAAAATCACATACCATGGAACTTGCCTCCTGGATCGGCTTTGATAACTAGTTTAGGACCACTACGAAAAGAAATTGGCTCAAAGCGCATCCTTGATGGAGGCCAACCTCCACTAAGAAGAAGACTGTATTCCTCACAGACGTACAAAAGGTTGCTTTCGTCCTGTCACACAGATCCGTATTTATTTCTATATACTTCATAGGAACCCCTCTTGCATCCTACAATCCCAAATCAGTCCACATGGCACACTATTATAACCTTTTTCAAGATCGATGGAAACCATATGTAGATCGTGCTTCTTCTCCCTATACTTCTCCATCAATATCCTTAGAATGTGTATTTCATTCTTAGTTGATCATCCTGGCATGAAACCAAATTGGTTCACCATAACCTAAGTTTCTCTCTTAATTCTAGTGTCCTTTACTCTCTCACACAACTTCATAGTATGACTTAGCAATGTAATCCTCTTGTAATTTCCACAACACTGTGCCTCTCCTTTGCTCTTTATAGAGGGACCACGACACTCTCCACTCATCTGGCATTTTCCCTGTTTTGAAAATAAGGTTGAATAGATTAGTTAGCAATTGAACCATTTCCTCTCCAAATACTTTCACGCCTCAATTGGCATGTTATCAGGGCCAACTGCCTTAGCTCTTCCCAGTCACAATTGCTATGTTGTCGCTTTTGGGTAGTGATGCTTTCTCTTTGTATGTGGTTGGCCCTCCTGCCATTGAAAAGGTTTCGGAAGTATGCTCCATTTCTACTTGATATCTTGTTCTTTCACTAAAACATGTCCATCTTCTCCCTTTAGAAATTTTCCGTCTCCTAGGTCATGCTTCTTTCTATCCCTAGTTTTGGTATCTTTAACGTATCATACTTCGCGCCTTTTGTTTCTAGTTTGCTACAATCCTTTTATACGCTGCGTTCTTTGCCTCCTTCACTACCTTTTTTCGCCTCCTTCCTCGTGATTTTGTAGTTCTACCCCACATCTCACTTTCTTCTCCCTATCTATGCAGCTTAACAGCTCTTAAAAACTCCTTTGCTTATCCCTTATTTTTTTTGTTGCACATCCTCGTTCCACCACCATGATTCTTTATGTACAGCTGTCTTTTTCGCAGCTACCGCACGAGTTTCTCTCGGCATGTGAGTAATATTGGTCACCATAGCCTCTCACATTTGGTTCATGTCCTCACCTAGTCGATCTGATGTTGCCGAGATGAACTTGTCTCTAAATATGTCAATTTTTTCGTCCTTTAAACTTCCACATCGAATCTAGGATGGGAATTTTCCAACCCCCTTGCTCAGGTTTTGGCCCAAGGTCATAACTGCCACTAGTAAACGTTGTTGCATTACTATTGTCTCCCCTAGTATAACCTTGCAGTCCCTCAACAACCGTCGATCATCACTCCTTATCAAAAAATAGTCGATCTGCGTGGTAAGTCCTCTCCGTTACTAGAAGTGATCAAATGTGAATCCTTTTCCTTAAAGAATGAGTGGTACAATACCCAGGTCGTGGGTCATGGCAAGGTCTAGAAAATACCTATCCTGCTCGTTTCTATCTCCATAACCAAAACCGCCATGTGCCTACTGAAAACCATCGGTGTCCTTTTCAATGTGGTCATTAAAATCACCGCATACACATATTCGTTCCTCCGTAGGTATTGTCTTCGATACTATATCTAAGCAATCTACTCTTTCTTCTCCTGTTCTCCTAGTCCCACTTGTGGTGGGTAGGTGTAGACCAGTGTCATTACCTCCTTGTTTAGTACTAACTTAAGCACCATAATTCTATCATTATATCTTATCACATCGATCACGTTCCTGTGCAATTCACTTTACTAGAAATTCTACCCCGTTTTAGGTCCCATCGGACCCCAAATACATCAACTTATACCCATTACATTTTTCACCTTTATTTCTCTTCGTCCTAGTTTCTTGGAGACATGCTACATCTATCCTACGCATCCTAAGTACATCTACAAGCTCCAACAATTTTCCAGTTAGGGTTCCTACATTCCAATAGGCTACACGTAAACTATCCTCCTCTTCCTTCTCCTTATCTACAACCCTCTTCCCTAGACATGGTCTCACGAAAAAGTCATACATCCTTTTATCAATGATTGCAACTACAACAAATTTTCAAGTATGATACTGAAGCCGAAAGTTTGAAACTAAATGCGATATAGAATCACAAATGATGAAATGTAAATCACCGAAGAAATATAACAATGAACAAAATATAAATCAAATGGCTACAAAAACAAAACTCAATTTCAACCACACAACCAAGTAAAACTAAATCACAAAGTCATAGCATAATATATCATGACTCAGCATAAGTGCAAAATAAGCATATCCCCTTACCACATCCATGATCTGTAAATGTGACCAACGGACAGAGTTGAAGGAAAAGAGGACTTCAAATTTCCAACGTAATCAATAAAATAACAAATGCGTGCAACAAAACAACCACGAAGAGGATTATTGTTAATGTTTCAACAGCTGTCTTTTTGTATTTTCACAATAATTTTCAATCTGGTTTATTATCAAAATGAGTCATAGTTTAATTTTATGCTTTTTTTGGACCAACTTTGTTTGAATAATTCCTCATACAACAAACGACAAAATTAGGATTTAGACAGTGTCTGTGGAATCTGCTGTTGCTATTACTTTTTTATGCACACATCTTTATCATTTTTCATTTTTCATTTATTTTTGTTAACTTTAGTTAGTCAATGCTTATGTGGTGCATTTATATGTAGAAGCACTACTCTCTAAATTCATCCCACAAACTTCTGAAAGCTAAGCGACCTTGTGAAGAACAAATACAATATGTCAAGGCTTTCATGTTTGCTTTGCTTTGCTTTGCTGGTTTTTTCATGTAAGTATCGCACATTCCTGTTCTGATTTTCTACACTTTCTTAACTATGTTGCTTAAGTTATTTGTTGCTTTGCAGTTGAACTAGAAGCCTATGGAAAGCCAGCAACTTCATTGAATGCAAGGAAACTGTTTCAAACTCCGATAGGCGTATGTCCTTCAGGTGAATGTGACTATGCCTTTGGCGATTTGAGTTGCCATAATCCCTGCCATTGTGACCAGGATGATATCTGCCAACTGCCGGACATGGACTTCGTGTAGTCATTGCCCAAAGTCGAGATCGATGCACCCTTTCGGTTTGTTTTTAGTTTTGTACGTTGTTAACCTTTAATAATTCGGTCTTTTATCTTAAAGACGCCAGCTCGAGTCACTATGAAGAAGGAAAAAAGAAATTTAATATTCCGGTTGATTAAGAGTTCTTTTCTTTCTTTTCCGGAAGATTTTGTGCCTCAAACTTGTATCAATAACATTTCTTTTCTGTTTTATCTGATGTGTTGTCTCAATCTTGTTCTTTTTCATAGCTTTATTCTTCATCAGTCGATGCCCATTGTTGTATAGCAAATCTTTGATCCATTCGAAGGTCTTTCTTGAAAACCTACATAATGTTTCTAAAAACTAGAAAACTATTAAATAAATCTGATTTTTCTTTTTCCAAAAGAAAAAGAGGGGGGGTTGGGGGGACAACAAGATATTAGAACATCAATTTAGAACAAATAATGATTCGAGTTCATTTTGGTCATGGTACTAAGAACGAGTTGGCGTATAACCTAACGATTTAAAAAATATATATATGTATATGTAATTTTTGATGAAAAGAAGAACCCAAATTTGTACGCTAAAGTGACATGTGTTTCCAATGAGAAATTAGATAATGGATGGACATTATACATGTCTCAATTTTTTAGATGGTGTTTGGTTTGTATTTGGTTATCGAAATGGATATGACAGTGTATAGGTTTGGAGTATATAGGTTTGGACGTAAAAGTCATAATTGTTTGGTATTGAAGTGAAAATGAGTATGATTGACATTAGTGGTGTTTAGAACATATCGGAATTAACAAAGGTATCGAAGGTGGACGGCCGAAAAATTGGCCGAGAAAATTTGACCGGCCGAAATAGTGACCGGCCAGCAGAGGCGATGGTCAGCGACAGCTGGCAGTGTTGACCGGTTCGAAACTCATACCCCTATTTTTCCATGTTGATGACAAGTGGAGCTAGTATATCAAAAAACGATATTTATTACCAAATACTCGAATATCAACCTGAAACTCTTACATCTCATTTCTCCAAACAAACAACGTTTATGGGTTTGAATTCTATACCCTTATCGAGAAACTCTCAACCAAACACCTCCTTAGTGATTTAAGCTAAGGCTCGGGTTTTCCTCATCATCTATCACGCCGTTTAGTTGATCTTCGAGACCGGGTCAGATCATGCGGCGTGTACCTTATGCATCGCCTAGAAGTCCTACACTATTGGCACGTTTGGCCTTTTTTACAAACTGCATTAGTTAACATAGAACCTAGGTCTAGCGCGAATAAATATTTTCTTTTCTCTTCATCGCGGTTCAAAATTTGCTGAAATGGGTGACCTCTGGATTGTAACAAGTATTCTTAAATACGGAGTCAATTCCATCCTTTTCTCAGCAGATGGTTACATAAGTTAAATCGGGTAGCTAGATTATTTAACATATTTATTATAATATATATTTGTAAAGCACAAGCCAAATTCCTACGGAAATGAGTGGAGCATATATAAGAATCAATTTAATACATTATACTTAAATTGCAATAATCTCGTAATTTATTTTTAAATTACTGAAATGGATCACATGAGTAAATATATTAATACATTTAATTGACCAGATACGTTACTATTATTGACCGTATTAATTAGAAAATTTGATTAATGATTTTGACAATCAGTTTAATTTCTTATGCAAGAAACCAATTGTTGGTGAAACATGAAAAGAGTTTCTAACCGAGCACATAAATACGGAGCCTATTATACTTCATCCATCCAAGCTTTCAAGCATAATGATAGGCATAGGTTAGGAGACTTTCTTCCTCAAAAGTTTGTCTCTTCAAAGGATCTGGATTGAAGGCATCAACTAAGCGATAATGACCAAAAGTAACATTTATGTTTCCTCTTTTTATTTTATCCTTAAAATTGGTATGATATCTTGTCTCTGTCCATATCATTTGTATTTTAGAAAACAATGGTTCGTTCTTTTTAATGCAATTTTAGTCGCTTAAAGGTTACAGCTTTATTGTTTTCGAGACCTATAATACTGTTGACTAGTTTATAAAGCAAAATAAACTCAGATATGTAGCAAAACACGACGCTAAAAATCTGTTTAATTTTTGTCGTGTATTCACCTCAGCTTGCTGAATTTTGGTCTGAATTGGATGTCAATAAATGTTGACTACAGGCAAATCCGTCTGATTTTCACAAGTATACTTACCTCGAGTTAGCTAAAATAGGAATGAAGTTAGATAATAAGTCGTCTCTATAGAGAAAAAGGAGTTTGAGTGATTTCAAAATATATGATTTAAATGTGCATAAAAATGTGCACAACATAAATGTGCATGACATATTGCATATAACTTGCCTTATATAGTTCATATATAATGTTGCCGTACTAATGAGCCATGAAGCTTTAAAGCTCACATCAAATGGCAAACATTTGTTGTGTTTGTACTATTTTCAGGTGCCACCATTAATGAACTAAACTAGTTCATTAAGTGAAGTGCTTAGTTAATTAAACTAAGTAGTTCATTAAAGGAAGCAACATTTGGACAAGGCACAAAGGCAACAAGATTAAGAAAGGAAAGTCTCCTCCTCCTCCTCTCACTATATATATACATGCCACATGTATATATTTTTATATATATATATATTTTCACTTTTTTTGAAAAAGGCACGCACACATTTATTCTAACGTACAACTCACACGTTATATATTTTGCGTACGTACGTTAACGTCACACCACCATACTTAACTCATATTTATGAGTATATTCAGGTCTTATATCATATGATATAAGTCATGGTGATGACAAATTAAATACGACACGTCAAAAGGTTCTAAACCGAAAATTGTTGTATCGGACGAATACCGAAACTTCGCCAACGTGTCACGTACTTGCCATAAATAGATGGCCAGCCCCTACACTTCAAAAATAATCATAATTTTAGTGGGTTGATGTTATTTCCAGCCATAAAATCATTCCATGTTGGCACACACAAATCACCCCACATTAAGGCCAAATTATGGAGATTCCAATTTCAATTTTGTCACATGTATATGGCGCCACTTTAGGACCAGCCAAGTGATGAATATTAAAGTTTAATTTATGTATATTATGTGTAACATAATACATATAACATGTGCAAAAATTTGGAATTTAATTATAGAAAAATCGGGTAATCGATAAACATCGAAAATTCGGCTTTCTACATACAAAACACATGGAACGTTTTTGGCACATCATACGACATGGATCTAGACACTTTTTACATATGTAATACATCTCAAAGTGTTCTAGAAAATTAAATTAAGGGCTGATTGGAATATACCATGTGTGTATTATTAAATGTGCACTATTTTACAAAGTTTGCAAAAATAAAATGCAGCACATGTATCTATACATTATACACACCTATACCAGATTGATGGAGCCTATGTGGAGCCTTGTTGGCATATTGATTGGTCAAGAATGAAGCATAAAAAGTTGGTGACTTAAAGAAAGAAGCTACAAAAGGTAATATTTCAAATTTTGTCACAATTGTGACGCATGCTGAAAATTCAGCATGTGCACTAAAGTGCTGGCCGATTTTCATCCATTATGAGGGTATATTTTGTGTCTTGAAACATGTGATTAATTGGAAGAAGAATTGGAAGTAATTTGAATAAGATATGAAATTATAATTGTGATATTTTGAATATCACACATGCTGAAAATTTCAGCATGTGTGTGAATGAACCTAGGCTGATTTTTTTGCCATGTGAGTGTCCAATTTTATTCCCAAAATTGATGAGAATATTGTCTACTAATTGATGATTTATTTTTAATAGATAAATCAAAGAAAACTTGGTAACAATTTGAAATGAACACTCATGTATCACATGCTAAAATTTCAGCATGTCAAGTCTCAATAATGGCCGATTTTTTCATCATTGTTGTGAGGAAATTATCTTGCTTAATTTATGTGACGATCTTGGAAGTTATGGTAATTGTTTTATGGTGATTTTGGCACATGTTTTTAGTGGAATTCTCATATTTTCCTAGTCATCAACTGATGACAACATTCAACCAATCAAAGAGTGCCAAGTAAGCAAGAGTTAAATGATCATCCAATGAGAAGGTGCCAAGTAAGCAAGAACGTGTCACAATGATGTCACATATTCTCCCAAGGACTTAGATAATTTTCAAGAGGAGTAATAGCACCAAGAGGGGAGGCCAAATCAAGATTAAAAGGAAAGGAAGAAGAGCAAAACAAAGACAAGAAAAAGCATTGCAATCTTGAAGCAAAAAAATCGCCTAGCTCTCTTCTTCTACACTCTCTTTCTTTCTTCTTCCTAAAAGCCTATTGTACTTACATTCATATACTTGAATAGGCTTCTCTTAAACCACCAAATATTCTCTTATCTTTCTAAAGGTTGATCAAGGTGTGATCAATCTTCAATCTTGCAAGGTGGTGGTGTTCGTGTGCATTGTATTCAACATACAAGGTTTGTAAAGGGTTGGAGTTGGTGTGTAACTCCATCAACCCTGTGGTAAGGTGTTTTTGTGTTGTGTGATTAGTGTGAACCGAGAAAGATGTTCCTCGAAGACTGGAGTATGTTGTTTATAACCGAACCAGTATAAAATTCTTGGTGTCATTTACTTTCAGCACTTATATTCTGTTTCAGCACTGTTTATCATTTTTGATTACGTTCGTAAAAATAGTACACGTTTTTCACAAATTACGAAACTTTCCAGAATTATAGTCACACGTCTTAAGGTTAATTTGGCACAAGTTTAACCCTTTTGGACAAGTATAAGTCAACCAAACGTCCAAAGTTCTGAGACTAGTGCAGTCTGAATTTCAGGCTTGCAAAGGTTGAGACTTTGATCGTATTTGACTAACTTCCCAAAAGAATTTTTCAAAACTGTTTCAACCAATTTAAATATAACTTAAAAGGGGTTAGTGGTCAAATTTTCTGAGCATTTGGAGTTACGTACAAATAGGAATAAATTTTCAAAACAGTCTACCGTTTCTGGCAGATTCGCGCAATCTGACCACCAACGATTTTTGAAGGGGTTAGAGGTTGAATTTAAATCTGAAAATTTTTAGGAGACACTCATAACATCTAAGGCTAATTTCTCTCAAATTTCAAAATTTTTAAAGACCTACAACCTAGTTTTAAAAACATTTTAAAACTGGTCCTGAAAACAGAAACTGTTTTCAGAAGTTGAGTTCTTGAGTCAAAAAAATTTTAAAAACCACACTTTCCGCACCAACTATTCAATCCCCTCCCCCCTCCCCTTCTATTGGTGCCTTGCAGATACTACAGTCTCAACTTGAACATGTTATCAACTTTGAATGCCAAGTAACCACCTCGAACCTCCAAAGCTAGACCACATAAAAATACAATAAGTTTTCTATTTTTCTCATCTTGGGACCTCGAAGCCTGAGCCATAACCCTTTACATGCCCTTTTAACATAGTCTAATAATTTAATTAAGCTAGAAAAACTTGTTATGTGCTGTTATCAGAAACATGTGTGTCTTGGTCCAGCCCTTTGAAGTGTAGTCTAAAAATAAATTAGACTAAGTTTTAAGGATTGACATCAGAGGTGTTTAGCTGGTAACACTTGCTTGAATTTTAAAGACTTCTTTTGTTGGATTCTTTTGATAGGATATCATGACTATTCTTTAGGACCTGTATAGCACCACTAGAAGGGGGGTTGAATAGTGGATGCGAAAAATTTGGTTTTTAAAAACTTTTGAACCAAAAACCTCACTTCTGAAAACAGTTTCTGTTTTTAGATCCTGACTTGAAATAATTAAAAGACCTAGTTTCAGATCTCCAAAAATTATGAAATTCGGTTACAATCTACTCTCATGTTTTCTGAGTATCTCAATAAAATTTCAAATTACGATTCTTCTCCTAACCCCTTGAAAATATGTTTTTAGTCAGATTGCGCAAATCTGCCAGAAACCGTACTGGCGACTTGAAAATTTTATTCCAATTAATTGGTTGTCATAACCCAATAAGGGAATCCTTTTTGTACCTAAGATTTAATTGAGTGAATATGTGACAAGATACGCTTGTAATTATAATTGATTAAGACAATGATCATTATTATAGATTATATTACGAAAAGTATTATGCGCATATACTGAATTGTGGGGAAAGGACCCAATTTCCCTAAGGCCTTGGAAGGTTTCGGCCAATAGCCCAAGAAAGGCTAAAAATTTTCTTAAATCACTATTGAATAAATAAACCAATGGAATAAATAAGTATTTTTTTTAGAGAAAAAGGGTAGCTAAAAATTGACTAAGGCTTAGTTGGGGTCATTAAAGACCCCAACCGCCGGATGGTTTAAGGGGGGAGGCCAATTAAGGAGGATTACTCCGCTAGAGTTAATGAGTATCTAACCAAGGTTCAACTAACTAGGATTAACTAAAAGTAACTATGGTTAGAACAAGTAACCAAGGTTAGTGATAAAGTAACCTTGGTTATCTAAAAAGTAACCAAGGTTAAAAATTAAATTGAGTAACTAAGGTTAATTCCTTAACCTTACTATGGTAAAACCTTCACCCCACCCTTTACCCCCAACGGCTATAACATAGTAGCCAAGAGAAAGGTTCCCTCCAAAGAAAACCTAATATCCATCTCCCAACACTCAAACAAGAAACATTCCTCTCTTCCTCCATCCATAAACCACACGGCCAAAGGGTATACCAAGGAGGCTAAGATTCATACAAGCTCAAGAGGAAATAGGTAAGTACATACTCAACTATTCAAGGAAAACCCTTATATTTTATTTAGCTTAAAGACTCACTCATCTCTTTTGCCCTACACCGTGACCTTCAATGGTCACTAGGCTCAAGAATCTCAAGCTTTTGAGGACTCTAGCCTAGAGAATCTTGGATACTACTCAAGCTCTTTTTGGTAAGTCCGTCTAGTCCTTTTTCTAAGTGAATATTTTAGTAAAGGGTGTAAACTAATCTTGCTTCTTTTTCCTCTCCACCACCGTGGGATGCATGCATAAGAGAGGAGAAAGATTTCAACTTTCCCTACACCTTTCCAAGAAGAGTAACAAAAAAGGCAAGTACACTATACTCTTTGTGGCTTGAATGTGAGAGTGTGTGCATGAATGGCTAGTTAAATTTAAGATCTAATCTTAGTTGTTGTGTGCTAAGTTTGATGCCTAAACTTTCGGCCTAGGGGCCATTTGGTGTGTAGGTGTGAGATTTTGTTTAAAAGATGTAATCTTTGTGGATTATATGCACCATTACGTGTTAATCTAAGTTGAACATGTTAAAGATCTTTCCTTTTTCCATGGAAAGGGCACACGGTAGAGAGAGTGAAGGAAATAAGAGTGATTTTGCATGATAATGACAACTTAGTGGTAAAGTGGAGACAAGGTTATGCTCTTGTGTGTGTTAAACTTAACATGTTCTTAGATACATCATTTTGTCTTGCATGCACCGAAAAAGGGGTTGTTGGTGAGAATGGTGCGTGTGCACCCAAAATCGTTGCTAGTGTTGTTTTAGTAGGAATGTTGTATGTTAGCCAAAGGATGATGTATTGGGGTGTACAAACTGTTTTGTAAGGGATTTTCATGTGGTGTTTGTAGCATGTTGAACCTGTAGATTTCCTATAAAAAGAGTGAGTTGATGCTTAATTAAGTGTTTATGACAAAAATGCAAGTTAAGGTCATTTAGGAAGGAAATGTGACAAACTAGGAAATTTACTGGAACCGGACAGAAATTTGGGCTGTTTTGTGAGACCTGAAAAGAGACCCTAGGAACTCTCAATTTAGTTGATTTTTGGTATGACACTAGTTTTATGTGTATATTAGATGTGAGCGTTGGAATTTCATTAAAGGGAGCTGCGGTTTATGTTTAATGAATTTCCTAGTAAAGTTGGTCCTTCTGAGAATACTGTACTGGACAGAATTTAAGTGACTCTTTGAGTAGCCTAGAAATGGATCTTAGAAGTATACAAATTAGCTAATTTTCGGTATGCCACTAACCCTATGAATGAAGTAAAGGTGAGAGTTGGAATTTCGACAAAATGGGTTACGGTTTATTTTTAATGTATTTTCTAGTAAAATGGGTTAGGCTGGAATTCGCTGGACTGACAGAATTAGTGTGGCATATTGCATGATCTGGAATTGGACCTTAGAAAAATGAAATTGGGCTGAATTTTGGTAAGATGCTAGTCCAATGAGATTATTAATCTGGAGAGTTGGAATTACCGAAAAAGGACTTAAGGTTTGGTCACAATGAATTTTATAGTGAAATTGGTTATTCCAGAATTCAGTTTGTACCCGCTTTATGAAAAAGGATAAATGATCCCCTTATCGATATCGTAATTCCGTAAAACTTTCATGGCAATCACTTAAGACATATATGAAGGATTAAATGCGAACCACTTAGTTTAAAATAATTATTTTAAAAGGAAATCACTAAAGAGAAGTTGGCGCCACTAAGCTGGAAATTTTTCAGCTTAGCGACGGGACGTACATCTATGTATTGTAACGCGTTATGCCATGGTTTGCATACTACATGTCATGCATTGCATCATCATCACTTACATGATTTATGGCATTGATTTTATGTGAAAGAAAGATGAAAAGCGTTTTTTTATGGTCCTGTTTTTAAAAGAACGCTTCCCCACCGGTACCCCGTGTGTGTATGTGCCTGGCCAGTAAGAACCCGTCCAGATCTGGGTTAATGGATCTGGTGATATGATCGTTCAGACACGGAGAAGAATAGACTTGATAATGAACGTTCAGGCCCAGAGGAGAATAGACCTGATAATGACCGTTCGGGCCCGGAGAAGAATAGACCCGATAAGAGATGACGCTACCGTTCCGAATCTGGGAATAATAGATTCGAAGGGGAGACGTTACCGCTTCAGATCCAAGAAGATAGATCTGAACACTCTATTGTTTTCTGACGATGATGATTTGAAATAAAAGCATGAAAAGTCATATTCTCATTTTTATCATGATGCATCACACGTTCATATGCATGCATATCACGTTTATGGAGTCATTGTGTAGTGACACATGATACTTAGATTAAGTTGTTATGACCTTGTAGATCCTAAGTATGACTTCATTAAGTGATGATTCTTGTTATGTTATGAATTGATGCGAGTGACAGTCTTCTATTGTTATATTCTGTATTGAGTAACGATTTTGTTAAGTCATGATCTTGATACATTAAGTGTTGATCCCTATCGAGTATTGGATAGAGGACAGGTATGCTTCTAAACCGAAATTTTTGGGGTTCGGTTCTTGTACGCACTTTCCATTTAATCCTCAATTATTATAGTATACTTGCTGGTGACTTTGTCACTCACCCCTATTTTTCCTTCTAGAGGCTGCAGGGAATAAAGTAGAGTGGATTGAGGATGAGCCTAGGGTCCCCTACCCATGAGCACAGCGAGGAGTGGACGAATTTAGGAGACATGGCTGGCCAGCTATGACTGATGACTGATGACGTATTTGAGATGGAAAACATTTGTTTTGTGACTTTCGATACTTTTGATTTGGGATTTAAATTATGAATGATTGTGTGGGTGTTTTTAATTTGAAGTTTTAAATTCTGCCACGGTTTCGCTTACTTATTTGCGTGTAAGCGCGAAAATCCATGCATTATATCATGGATCATGACACGTATGGGACGATGCCTAGTACTCTCCTTAGTGAAGTACGGTAGGTACACCGACTTCGGCTGGGCCGGGGTGCGGGGCGCCACAGCTGGTATCAGAGCGAAGGCTCCAGATCCGGGCAGAATATAGAATTAAGTTTTGATTGTAGTCAACTAAGTTTGATCTTAGATCTAAGTTCTGATCTTAGATGAGCGTTGACCTTAGAATAAGATAACTTAGACTGGAAAATTAAGGTACGGCTCATTGATAATGCCCTAATTAATGACCAATCACAGAATTTAATTAATAATGTATGCACGTATATGCTCCTCCGATATGCTAAATTAAATTCTGATACTTATTATGACATTTCCGTATTGAATAAAGCCGACACTGCGTACTGCAGATGGTGCGACCCAGAGGCAGACCAGCCAGAGCTAGACCCGAGGTGCAGGAGCCTATCTCTCCTCCACCCGCTCAGGTCCCTCCACCCCCGCCGCCGCAAGGCCAAAATCCACCACCAGTTCAAAACGTCCCTCCACCCCAAGGACCTTTTCCACAAATGATGCCTGATATTAACGCTTTTCAGAACTTTTGCCAAACGGTCACCCAAATTGGGCAAGTAATGTTGCAACAGAATAACCCTCAACCTCACGAGCCGGTTAGAGATGCTCAATATTATTTTGAAAAGAGCCAATGATCCGCCGTTTGAAGGGAAGTCAGATCATGATGCCGCTGAGAAGTGGCTGGATGAGGTGGAAAATTGCTTCGAACTAATTAGAGCCCCGGAGAAAGTAAAGACTCAGACGATTAGACCATTTCAATTAGGAGAGGCCAGCCAATGGTGGAAGGCCAATTTACAAGATTTGCCAAGACCAATTTCCTGGGAAAGATTTCTTCAGGAATTCAATAAGTTCTACATACCACCCTCCGTCAAACTACAGAAAAGACATGAGTTTGAATCCCTAATGCAAGAACCAGGAATGACGGTTGCTGACTACGCTAACAAATTCATAGCTCTGGGAAGATTCCAACCATCCACCATAAACGACCAAAATGTTGAAATTCGAGAGAGGACTGAACCCTAAAATCCGAACATGGCTGGTTAATGCCAATCCAGCAAACTTTGGTGCCCTTTTAGATGCATGCTACCGAATTGAAAAAGACATCATCCGCTGGGATGAGTTTAGCCAAAAGAGAGGAAGGGTGTGTCTGGAAGCGGAGGTCCCCGCAAGTCCGCGAAGCAAAATACAAAAGGCCCGGGGCGTCAAGGGAAGAATCAATTTCAACGCCGCTCCCAAAAGAATCAGTCACAAAATCAAGGACAACAATTTGCCATTCCAAACTGCTCTCATTGCGGTAAGCGCCACGTGGGAGAGTGTTATATCCAAGCGGGGAAATGTTTTGGATGCGGCAAGACAGGACACATCTTTAAGGACTGTCCAGACAAAGGAGCCACCTGCTTTGGATGCGGGAAAACAGGAAACATAGCCATGGATTGTCCGGAGAAGGGGGCCCAGCAGCAACAACAGCCGCCAAAGCCTCAGCGTCAGCGTACCAACGCACGAGTTCACTCTATGACTGACGCACTTGCTGAAGAGGACAATGACGTGGTGACTGGTATTTTCAGAGAATCGTACTAATTTTTACAAATAATGTTGCCTTATGGTTGCTTAGTAAGCATTGTATGATTCAGGAGCTGTACTAGTATGTTCAGTACCTGCCAGCGTGTTATTTGATAGTGGCGCTAGCCACTCTTTCATATCCAAGAGATTTGCAAAGAGTATTGAGAAAAACCCAACCTATAGTGAGGCACCTTATAGAATCCAAGCAGCTGGGGAACAGGTGCTCGTAGCTCGCCATGTTTTCAAAAATTGTGAACTTGAGTTTGATAATCATCGGTTTGACGCCGATTTGATTTCCATACCCATGACGGACTTCGATGTAATTCTTGGAATGGACTGGCTCTCCAAGAATTATGCCAACCTCGATTGTAATGAAAAACAAGTTACCTTTAGGACCCCACAAGTAAAGAAGTAACCTTTCAAGGAGGACCGAAGTTACGGAAGTGTCCTAAGAACATTTATGTAAATGCGATCCGCGCTAGTAAAGCACTGAAGAAAGGACATGAGGGATATCTTGTCTATGCGATAAATGCCGAGAAAGCACCCTCAGATCTGTCCCAGGTCCCAGTAGTTCGCGAATACCCAGATGTTTTTCCAGAAGAGTTGTCAGGTTTTCAACCGGAACGGGAGATATCTTTTGAAATCAACCTGGTTCTGGGAGCTGAACCAATATCAAAGGCTCCCTACAGAATGGCACCTGCGGAACTAAAAGAGCTGAAGGAACAGCTGCGCGAATTGCTGGAAAAGAAACTGATTCGCCCAAGTGTTTCACCTTGGGGAGCTCCCGTACTGTTCGTCAAGAAGAAGGACGGAAGTATGCGGTTATGTATTGACTATAGGGAGCTCAACAAGATCACTATAAAGAATAAGTACCCTTTGCCAAGGACCGGCGATCTGTTCGATCAGCTTCGGGTAAGCAAACAAACATTTTATTTTAGTAATGAGTCTATTATAAACCCAACCTAAAGGTATCATGATGCAAGGGGCAAGGATTTTCGGTAAAATTGATCTTCGCTCAGGATATTTCTAATTGAAGATCAAGGCTGAAGACATCCAGAAAACTGCATTCAGAACCCATTATGGACATTACAAATTTTTAGTAATGCCATTCGGACTGACCAACGCCCCCGCAGCATTTATGGATCTAATGAATCGAGTCTTTCAAGACCAACTAGACAAGTTCGTCGTAGTCTTCATCGACGATATTTTGATATATTCACCGAATGAAGAGACCCATGCAGGCCATTTACGGGTTGCTCTGGACATTCTACGAAGGAAACAACTGTATGCGAAGTTTAGTAAATGCGAATTCTGGCTACGAAGTGTAGCATTTCTGGGGCATGTAATATCAGAAGAAGGTATATCAGTGGACCCAAAGAAAACCGAGGCAATCACAGAGTGGCCCAGGCCGACCAATGTTACAGAGGTACGAAGTTTTCTCGGTCTCGCTGGTTACTATCGAAAGTTCGTGGAAGGATTCTCTCGAATCTCTATGCCTCTGACCCGTTTGAACCAGAAGAAAACCAGATTTGAGTGGACTTCAGATTGCGAAAGGAGCTTTACTGAATTGAAGAAGAAGCTGACCTCCGCTCCAGTTTTAGCACAACCCACTCCTGGAGAAAACTTTGTTGTATATAGTGATGCCTCTAAGAACGGGCAGGGATGTGTATTAATGCAAAAAGATCGAGTGATTACGTACGCATCCCGACAATTGAAGCCATTCGAATAGAATTATCCTGTACATGACCTCGAATTAGCAGCCGTGGTCTTTGCACCGAAAATATGGAGGCACTATCTATACGGTGAAAAGTGCGAAATTTTCACAGACCACAAAAGTATCAAATATTTATTCACCCAAAAAGAGCTAAACATGCGACAGCGAAGATGGCTAAAATTAATGAAGGACTACGACCTATCAATTCAGTATCATCCGGGGAAAGCCAATAAGGTAGCTGATGCATTAAGTAGAAAAATAAGCCATCCGTGTCAACCACCTTTGCAGCGTGACATGGAAGAATTTGATCTAGAAGAGGTTGATTCAATTGAAGGCATGCTCGTAAAGTTGGTGATAATTTCTTCACTGATAGACAAAATTAAAGAGGGGCAAGAAAAGGATGAAACCTTAAAGAAGATAAAGGACCGGGTGCAAATGAAACCCTCCGAAGAGTTTAAGGTTTGAAACGACGACAGTTTGTGGTTTCGAGAAAGATTGTGTGTACCCAATGACGAGGACATACTAAATGAAGTTCTTAAGGAAGCTCACAACTCTTGATTATCTATTCACCCTGGAGCCAATAAAATGTACCAAGATTTGAAACGACGATTCTGGTGGCGTGGCATGAAAAGACAAATTGCGGAATACATGGAAAAATGCCTCGTTTGCCAGAAGGTGAAAGTAGAATATCAGAAACCCGCTGGGTTGCTACAGCCGCTTGAAGTTCCCGAATGGAAGTGGGACCACATTACCATGGATTTTGTTACAGATCTGCCCAGAACAAGAAGCGGATACGACACCATTTGGGTAGTTGTCGACCGCCTAACCCAATCCGCCCATTTCATGGCCATGACGATTAAGGCTTCGATGGAGAAATTGGCGACAATGTATGTTGAACAAATTGTAAGTCTTCATGGAGTACCCCTAAGTATCGTGTGTGACTACGATCCTCGCTTCACATCACTATTTTGGACAGCTTTTCTGAAAACAATGGGCACTGAGATCCACATGAGCTCGGCATTTCATCCCCAAACTGATGGTCAATCGGAAAGAACCATTTAGACATTGGAAGACATGCTGCGATCCTGCGTGCTTGACTTTGGAGGAAGCTGGGATCGGAGTCTCAAGTTGGTAGAATTTTCTTATAACAATAGTTACCATCGGTCTATAGGGATGACTCTGTATGAAGCACTCTATGGAAGAAAATGCCGTTCTCCACTCTATTAGGATGAAATCGGAGATAAAATTCTTACTGGACCCGACCTAGTGAAGCAGACTCGAGAGAAAGTAAGAATCATCAAGAAAAAGTTACAAGCGGCCCAGGATAGAAGCAAAGTTTGGGCAGATGAGAAATGGCAACCATTAGAATTTCAAGTTGGGGAAAAAGTGTTTCTAAAAGTATCGCCGACGAAAGGAGTTAAAATATTTGGTATTAAGGGGAAGTTAAGCCTAAGATTTATTGGGCCATACGAGGTTCTTTAAAAGATTGGGGAAGTTGCTTATCGACTCGCTCTACCACCCACATTATCTCAAATACATGACGTATTTCATGTATCTCAACTTCGGCGGTATGTGCACGATCCTAGCCATGTCATAAAAGAACAACCTTTGAAGCTGGAAGCCGACACGACATATGAGGAAGAACCAGAAAAGATAGTTGATCGTAAGGAAAAGGTGCTAAGGAAACGATCAATACCAATGGTCAAGGTGCAGTGGAAGAACCATTCTGTAGATGAGTCTACCTGGGAAATAGAAGAGAACATGAAGAACTTGTACCCTCACCTCTTTGATTAGCACTTTTAAGTTTCGAGGACGAAACTTATGATAAGGGGGGAGGATGTCGTAACCCAATAAGGGAATCCTTTTTGTACCTAAGATTTAATTGAGTGAATATGTGACAAGATGCGATTGTAATTATAACTGATTAAGTCAATGATCATTATTATAGATTATATTACGAAAAGTATTATGCGCATATACTGAATTGTGGGGAAAGGACCCAATTTCCCTAAGGCCTTGGAAGGTTTCGGCAAATAGCCCAAGAAAGGCTAAAAATTTTCTTAAATCACTATTGAATAAATAAACCAGTGGAATAAATAAGTATTTTTTTTTAGAGAAAAAGGCTAGCTAAAAATTGACTAAGGCTTAGTTGGGGTCATTAAAGACCCCAACCTCCGGATGGTTTAAGGGGGGAGGCCAATTAAGGAGGATTACTTCACTAGAGTTAATGAGTATCTAACCAAGGTTCAACTAACTAGGATTAACTAAAAGTAACTATGGTTAGAATAAAGTAACCAAGGTTAGTGATAAAGTAACCTTGGTTAACTAAAAAGCAACCAAGGTTAAAAATTAAATTGAGTAACTAAGGTTAATTCCTTAACCTTACTATGGTAAAACCTTCACCCCGCCCTTTACCCCCAACGGCTACAACATAGTAGCCAAGAGAAAGGTTCCCTCCAAAGAAAACCTAATCTCCATCTCCCAACACTCAAACAAGAAACATTCCTCTCTTCCTCCATCTATAAACCACACGGCCAAAGGGTATACCAAGGAGGCTAAGATTCATACAAGCTCAAGAGGAAATAGGTAAGTACATGCTCAACTATTCAAGGAAAACCCTTATATTTTATTTAGCTTAAAGACTCACTCATCTCTTTTGCCCTAAACCGTGACCTTCAATGGTCACTAGGCTCAAGAATCTCAAGCTTTTGAGGACTCTAGCCTAGAGAAGCTTGGATACTACTCAAGCTCTTTTTGGTAAGTCCGTCTAGCCCTTTTTCTAAGTGAATATTTTAGTAAAGGGTGTAAACTATTCTTGCTTCTTTTTCCTCTCCACCACCGTGGGATGCATGCATAAGAGAGGAGAAAGATTTCAACTTTCCCTACACCTTTCCAATAAGAGTAACAAAAAAGGCAAGTACACTATACTCTTTGTGGCTTGAATGTGAGAGTGTGTGCATGAATGGCTAGTTAAACTTAAGATCTAATCTTAGTTGTTATGTGCTAAGTTTGATGCCTAAACTTTCGACCTAGGGGCCATTTGGTGTGTAGGTGTGAGATTTTGTTTAAAAGATGTAATCTTTGTGGATTATATGCACCATTACGTGTTAATCTAAGTTGAACATGTTAAAGATCTTTCCTTTTCCATGGAAAGGGCACACGGTAGAGAGAGTGAAGGAAATAAGAGTGATTTTGCATGATAATGACAACTTAGTGGTAAAGTGGAGACAAGGTTATGCTCTTGTGTGTGTTAAGCTTAACATGTTCTTAGATACATCATTTTGTCTTGCATGCACCGAAAAAGGGGCTGTTGGTGAGAAGGGTGCGTGTGCACCCAAAATCGTTGCTAGTGTTGTTTTAGTAGGAATGTTGTATGTTAGCCAAAGGATGATGTATTGGGGTGTACAAACTGTTTTGTAAGGGATTTTCGTGTGGTGTTTGTAGCATGTTGAACATGTAGATTTCCTATAAAAAGAGTGAGTTGATGCTTAATTAAGTGTTTATGACAAAAATGCAAGTTAAGGTCATTTAGGAAGGAAATGTGACAAACTAGGAAATTTACTGGAAAAGGACAGAAATTTGGGTTGTTTTCTGGGACCTAAAAAGAGACCTTAGGAACTCTCAATTTAGTTTATTTTTTTATGACACTAGTTTTATGTGTATATTAGATGTGAGAGTTGGAATTTCATTAAAGGGAGCTGCGGTTTATTTTTAATGAATTTCGTAGTAAAGTTGGTCCTGCTGAGAATACTGTACTAGACAGAATTTAAGTGACTCGTTGAGTAGCCTAGAAATGGACCTTAGAAGTATACAAATTAGCTAATTTTCAGTATGACACTAACCCTATGAATGAAGTAAAGGTGAGGGTTGGAATTTCGACAAAATGGGTTACGGTTTATTTTTAATGAATAACCCTATGAATGAATTAAAGGTGAGGGTTGGAATTTCGACAAAATGGGTTACGGTTTATTTTTAATGAATTTTCTAGTAAAATGGGTCAGGCTGGAATTCGCTGGACTGACAGAATTAGTGTGGCATATTGCATGATCTGGAATTGGACCTTAGAAAAATGCAATTGGGCTAAATTTTGGTAAGATGCTAGTCCAACGCGTTTATTGAGAGTTGGAATTACCGAAAAAGGACTTAAGGTTTGGTCACAATGAATTTTATAGTGAAATTGGTCATTCCAGAATTCAGTTTGTACGCGCTTTATAAAAAAGGATAAATGATCCCCTTATCGATATCGTAATTCCGTAAAGCTTTCATGGCAATCACTTAAGACATATATGAAGGAGTACATCGAACCACTTTGTTTAAAATAATTATTTTAAAAGGAAATCACTAAAGAGAAGTTGGCGCCACTAAGCTGGAAATTTTTCAGCTTAGCGACGGGACGTACATCTATGTATATGTAACGCGTTATGCCATGGTTTGCATACTACATGTCATGCATTGCATCATCGTCACTTACATGATTTATGGCATTGATTTTATTTGAAAAGTGTTTTTTTTATGGTCCTGTTTTTAAAAGAACACTTCCCCACCGGTACCGTGTGTGTGTATGTGCCTGACCAGTAAGAACCCGCCCAGATCCGGGTTAATGGATCTGATGATATGACCGTTCAGGCCCGGAGAAGAATAGACCTGATAATGACCGTTCAGACCCAGAGGAAAATAGACCTGATAATGACCGTTCGGGCCCAGAGAAGAATAGACCCGATAAGAGATGATGCTACCGTTCCGAATCCGGGAATAATAGATTCGAAGGGGAGACGTTACTGCCTCAGATCCGGGAAGATAGATCTGAACACTCTATTGTTTTGTGACGATGATGATTTGAAAGAAATGCATGAAAAGTCATATTCTCATTTTTATCATGATTCATCACACGTTCATATGCATGCATATCACGTTTGTGGAGTCATTGTGTAGTGACACATGATACTTAGACTAAGTTGTTATGACCTTGTAGATCCTAAGTATGACTTCATTAAGTGATGATTCTTGTTATGTTATGAATTGATGCAAGTGACAGTCTTCTATTGTTATGTTCTGTATTAAGTAACGATTTTGTTAAGTCATGATCTTGATACATTAAGTGTTGATCCCTATCAAGTATTGGATGGAGGACAGGTATGCTTCTAAACCGAAATTTTTGGGGTTCGGTTCTTGTACGCACTTTCCATTTAATCCTCAATTATTATAGTATACTTGCTGGTGACTTTGTCACTCACCCCCTATTTTTCCTTCCAGAGGCTGTAGGGAATAAAGTATAGTGGATTGAGGATGAGCCTAGGGTCCCCTACCCATGAGCGCAGTGACGAGTGGACGAATTTAGGAGACATGACTGGCCAGCTATGACTGATGACGTATTTGAGATGGAAAACATTTGTTTTGTGACTTTCGATACTTTTGATTTGGGATGTAAACTATGAATGGTCGTGTGGATGTTTTTAATTTGAAGTTTTAAATTCTGCCATGGTTTCGCTTACTTATTTGCGTGTAAGCGCAAAAATTCATGCATTATATCATGGATCATGACACGTATGGGACGACGCCTAGTACTCTTCTTAGTGAAGTACGGCGGGTGCACCGACTTTGGCTGGGCCAGGGTGCGGGGCACAACATTGGTGACTCCAAAGGGCCTAAAAATTTAATGACAAGACCCTCAAGGTATATATTTTAATGGGTTGAAACAGTTTCTGAAAATTCTTTTTGGAAGTATGTCAATCACATTAATGTTCTCAACTTTTGCAACTCTGGAAATCAGATTGCACTAGTCTCAGGACTATTCAAGTTTGATTGACTTATACTTATCCAAATGAGTTAAAACTTACGCCAAATGAAAACTAGGAGTTGTGGCAAAGTTTCTGCAAAATTTTATGATTTTTGAAATTTTTTGCTATTTTTACCTTTGTAATGAAATTGATGCAGTATGCTGGAAACTGAAAGTACAGTGCAGTAAAGCAAAGACATCAAGGATTTTATACTGGTTCTGTTAAATCAACCTACTCTAGTCTTTGAGAACACCTTCCTTGGTTATCATTAAACGTAATAAACACCTTACCACAAGGGTGACTGGAGTTACACACTAACTCCATCCTTTTACAAATAATACAATCGAGCAAACAAATCACAGACACCACCACCGATTGAAAGAAGGTTTAATCACATCTTGATCAACCTTTTACAACAATGAATGAATGTGGGTGGTATATTCAAAGTCTATACAATATTTAGAATATATGAACAATAGGCTTGAGACAAGAAGAAGAAGAAAGAAAGGTAGAAGAAAAGAGTAGTAGATCTTTTGCACTTGAGAGAAATGTATGAGATGTCTTAGCCTTGTTTGCACTACTTCTCTTCTTTTATGCACCTCATGGCCACCCCCTTAGGGCATCTTCCATTCTTGAGAATTCTATTTAGTGCCCTTGGATGATTGCCTTGTGTAGAGATGACACCATCTTGCTTACTTGGCACACTATGATTGGAAGGATGACTTGACCTTGCTTACTTGTCACTTGATGATTGGTCCAACTTGGCATCCTTTAATGTGCTGTAAAAATCTGGAAAAAAAAACTCATAAAACATGTGCCAAAAAGTATTCAAAATATTACCAAACAATCACCATTCAATCCCTTAAATTTTGGGAAGCAAATTGAAGGCAAAATCAGCCCAAAAATCGCCAACTACACATGTGATGAAAATTGTTTTCAACATGTGTTGTAGATTTGAATTCCTTCCATATGTAGTGTCCTCCTTTATGTCACTAATCTTATGTGGCACATTCTCCACCAATTAATATTCCAAATGAAATCCACCTTGGCTCCATCATGGCTGCAAACGGCGTGTGATATAGCTAGGCATGTGATGAAATTTCACTTTAGTAAGCTTTGTCAAATAATGCATAATATTTACACATATATGGTAAATTACAACCAGCCCTAATTTTAGTTTTCAAGAACAATTTAACATGTCTTTAATTGTAAAAAGTGTCTAGATACATGTTACATCTCATGCCAAAAAAAATTCCATGAGTTATGTTCGTAGAATACCGAATTTTTGACTTTCGTCGATTGCGCGATTTTTCTCCGATTAAATTCAAACTTCTTGTACATGTCATATATGTTATGTCACACATAATAATCATAAAATAAGGTGTATATTCAGCTCTAATGGCTGATGGTATAGGCGCCCCATGTGCTTAGACGAATTGAATTTGAAATCTCCACAAATTTGGCCTAAATTGTGGATGATTTATGTGTGCCAACATAAAATGTTTTAGTGGCTGATTTGAGCATGTGAGCCACGAAATTTTTGGCTATTTTTGAAGTATATGGGCTGGCCATATTTATATAGCAAGTACGTGACATGTCGGTGAAGTTTCGGTAGTCACCCGATACGACAATTTTTGGTTTATGACCTTGTCACGTGTCATTATAATTTTGTCATCACCATGACTTATATCATATGATATAAGACCTGAATATACTCAAAAATATGAGGTGTATATAGTGGTGTGACGTTGGCATATGTTTGTGATATATGTAACGTGTCGGTAGTACGTCGAAATATATGTGTATTGTGCCTTTTTAAAAATATGAATATATATATATAGCGTGTAAGACTAAATGAGGAGGAGACTTTCCATTTCCACATTTGTCTCCATGTAGCTTCCACCAAATATGTCTCCATTTAATGAACTAGTTAGTTCATTAACTTAAGTACTTTACTTAACGAACTAGTTTAGTTCATTAATTGTGGCACCTGAAAATAGTTCAAAGACAACAAATGTTTGCCATATGATGTAAGATTTAACGCTTCATGGCTTGTTAGTACGGAAACAATATATATAAATATATGAGGCATGTATATCACATAAAACGTGTCAAATAATAATTTTGCCATGCATTTCGTGAACTCGTACTATTTAAATCATGCATTTGTAAATGATTCAAACACTTTTTCTCAACAATCTCTCCCTTCTTATGATTTACAAAATAACAATGGTTCATGATTTAAATATAATTGCTCCCCCTCCAATTATGCACAAATTCGAATTTTGAACTTTGAATTTTATATCATTGTGTGCTCCCCCTTAAATTATGCAATCATGCTCTTTCTCTCCCCCTTAAATCATGCTTTTTTCTCCTCCTTTATTTTGTAAATGTCATCAAAAGTACATGTAAGAAAGAGATAGCAGCTTATAGAATATCAACAAAAATCATGTATTTCAAGTTCGTTCTTAAGGGTTATTTATTCAACCCTTTGCAAATGTACCTTTTATTACCCAAACTTGGGTGACCTTTCCAGGTCTTCCAAAAGGTGAGAAAAGAGACGAGGATACAATATAATAGACATTAGGTGGGAATGCATTTGGCCTTTGGCCGAGAATCCCATCATGCACATGGTATGATTTTTGTTTTTGATATGCCTTTGTGTTAGTGTGCATGGTACGTGATCTAGATGCATTTATGTTGAATAAATGTCGTGTATGCATCAATGGTTTCTTTTCATATTTATGCGGCACATAATTTTGTCTTGTATGATATGAAGAAGAAACACGATGAGATGAAGTAAAGAGTGATCTAGGCGTCCTTTTAGGTGCTACATTTGTCTTGAATGCATGTGTTTTCTTAGATGAAGATAGAATGAATTTGGTTGATTCATTTTGTGTTTCATTTTTCTCAACGTATCATAATCCGATTTTGTCGCATTCATGCTTTTGTGAGGAGATGATGCAATCTAGCATGTTTGTACCCAAATCGAATTGTTTTACAGTCTTTTCTAAATCCGTGTTTCTTGATTTCAAATTTGAAATCTCGAATTTCACTCAGTGTTCACGGATTTTAAGGAGGAAATTTTAGATTTTAATGAATTTACCATGTAATACGACTCTTCTTTTGAATCGTTTAGTTGAGACACAACATTCATGTTAGAAGATTCTAACAATTTCTTGTCTTCAATTAAATGTTTTTTTCTTTTGTGAGAGTCTTAGAAAACTTATGCAACTCAAGATATTGACTAAATAAATCATCATAAGAAGGTTCGGAATCAGGATCAGAGTCAGGAGATACCTCGTTTGATGCCTTGGATGTAAAGCATACCTGTGTCGTCTCTTCTTCGACTCCTTTAGTCTTACAATCGGATGAGTCACTCCATGTGGAGGCTTTGAACGCTCTTCTCCTTTGTTTAGGATCTAAGACGGCTCTATTTTTGTTCCAGTCCTTGTCACGGTTTTTGTTTGTTTGTTTGTCCTTGTTCGGACAGTCATGTAACAAGTGTCCAAGTTTTCCATATTCATAGCACTTTATGTCCTCATTATTTTTATTTCTATGATTCTTAGATGAAGTAGGCTTAGGCTTGTTTATAATCAATTTCTCATGATCTTTCTTAATCTTTTAGCCAACGTGACTAAATCTACAGCATCAGAATCTGTGTCACTATCATCTACGCGATCATAAGAAGTAGAGAAGTATTCATTTGATATAAACGCTATAACCTTATCCTGTTTAGGAGTAGATTCAGAATTTCTTGGAGTAAGTTTATTTTCGTATACCTTTAAAGATCCGATTGATTCCTCCATTTTTATTGATCTCGTTTCTTTACTTTCCTCAATCGCTGTGACTTTGAGGTCCCATTCGGATGGGAGACTCCTTAGCACCTTATGTACCTTTCCTGTGTAGAAAACACTTTTCCAAGAGACTCAAGAGAATTATAGATGTTAGTCAAGCGTAAGTCCATATCAACAATAGATTTATTTGGTAATAACTTGAAAGACTTAAGAGTGGACATAAGCATATTTATTTTAGACTCTTTAACTTGACTAGTCCATTCGTGTTTTATATCAAGAATTCTCCACATCTCTTGGGCACTCGAGCAATTATACACATAACTCGATTCACTTTTACTTAACCCATTTAAAAGAAGTTTCATGGATCTAGCATTCATACTTAATTTCTTATTTTCATCACTAGTATATTCTTGTTTCGGTTTTACGACCTCTAGTGTGACACCATCAACAGTAGATAACTTAGAAGGAATGAAAGGACCATCTTCTATAATTGACACAAGTCTATATTAATGGCCATAAGAAAAATTTTCATTCTAAGTTTCCATTGTATGAAAGACTCACCTTCAAAGAGAGGAAACCTTTGACTCGACATACCTTCTTGTTCGGTCTTGTGACTAGTGGTTGTCATCTCATAAAGATCGTTGGATCCTCTTGTCGTGAGTGCGCCTCCACTCTGATACCACTTATAGGACCTTTATAGCACCACTAGAAGGGGGGTTGAATAGTGGGTGCGGAAAATTTTATTTTTAAAACTTTTGAACCAAAAACCTCACTTCTGAAAATCGTTTTTGTTTTTAGATCCTGATTTGAAATAATTAAACGAACTATTTAAAGATCTTCAAAAATTATGAAATTTTGTAAAAATCTACTCTCAGATGTTTTAATTGTCGCATTAAAATTTCAAATTAAAATTCCTCTCCTAACCCCTTGAAAATACATTTTGGTCAGATTACGCAAATCTGCTAGAAACCATACTCTAACTTGCAAATTTTATTCTGATTGATTGGTGACTCCAAAAGGTCTGAAAATTTAATGACAAGAACCTAAAGATGTTTATTTTAATAGGTTGAAATATTTTTTGAAAAGTCTTTTGGGAAGTATGTCAATCACGTTGATGTTCTCAACCTTTGCAACTCTAGAAATCAGATTGTACTAGTCTCAGAACTATTCAAGCTTGACTAACTTATACTTATCCAAATGAGTTGAAACTTGCGCCAAATGAAAACTAGGAGTTGTGGCTATGTTTATGAAAAATTGTATGATTTTTGAAATTCTTTTGCTATTTTTACTTTTGCAATGAAATTGATGCAGTATGCTAGAAACTGAAAGTAAAGTGCAGTACAGTAAAGACACCAAGGAGTTTATACTAGTTCTGTTAAATCAACCTACTCCAGTATTCGAGGAAACCTTCCTCGTTTATCACTAAACACAATAAACATTTTACACACTAACTCCACCCTTTTACAAACAATTCAATTGAGCAAACGAATCACAGACACCACCGATTAAATGAAGGTTTGATCACACCTTGATCAACCTTTCACAACAATGAATGAGTGTGGGTGGTATATACAAAGCTTATACAATATTTAGAATATATGAACAATAGGCTTGAGAGAAGAAGAGGAAGAAAAAAAGGTATAAGAAAAGGGTAGTAGATCTTTTGCACTTGAGCGAAATGCGCGAGATGTCTTAGATTTTTTTGCACTACTTCTCTTCTTTTATGCACCTCATGGCCGCCTCCTTAGGGCATCTTTCATTCTTGAGAATTCTCTTTAATGCCCTTGGAAGATTGCCTTGTGTAGAGATGACACCATATTGCTTTCTTGCACTTGATGATTGGTCCAACTTGGCATCCTTTGATGTGCTGTAAAAATCTGGAAAAAAAACTCATAAAACATGTGCCAAAAAGTAGTCTAAATATTACAAAACAATCACCATTCAATCCCTTCAATTTTGGAAAGCAAATTGAAGACAAAATCAGCCCAAAAATCGCCAACTACACATGTGTTGAAAATTTTTTCAGCATGTGTTGTAGATTTGAATTCTTTCGATATGTAGTGCCCTCCTTTATGTCACTAATCTTATGTGCCATATTCTCCACCAGTTAAGATGTCAAATAAACTCCACATTGGCTCCATCATGGCTTCAAATGGTGTGTGATATAGCTAGGCATGTGCTGAAATTTCACTTTAGTAAGCTTTGTCAAATAATACACAATATTTACACATATATGGTAAATTGCAATCAGACCTAATTTGAATTTTCAAGAGCACTTTAACATGTCTTGAATGTGTAAAAATTGTCTAGATACATGTTACATCTTATGCCAATCCATATGTTGTGTTTGTAGAAAACCGAATTTTCGACTTTCGTCGATTACGCAATTTTTCTCCGATTAAATTCAAACTTCTTGCACATGTCATATATGTTATGTCACACATAATAATCATAACATAAAGTGTATATTTAGCTCTAATGGCTGATGGTATAGGCGCCCCATGTGCTTAAAAGAATTGAATTTAAAATCTCCACAAATTTGGTCTAAATTGTGGGTGATTTGTGTGTGCCAACATGGGATGCTTTAGTGGCTGATTTGAATATGTAAGCCACAAATTTTTTTGATATTTTTGAAGTATATGGGCTGGCTATCTTTATATGCCAAGTACATGACACGTCGCTGAAGTTTCGGCAGTCACCCGATACGACAATTTTTGGTTTATAACCTTGTAACGTGTCGTTATAATTTTGTCATCACCATGACTTATATCTTATGATATAAGTCCTGAATATACTCATAATATGAGGTGTATATAGTTGTGTGACGTTGACGTACGTTTGTGATATATGTAACGTGTCGATAGTACGTCGAGATATATGTGTATTGTGCCTTTTCAAAAAATATGAATATATATATATATAATATATATATATATATATGGCGTGTCAGATTAAATGGGGAGGAGACTTTCCATTTCCAAATTTGTCGCCATGTAGCTTCCACCAAATATGTCTCCATTTAATGAACTAGTTAGTTCATTAACTTAAGTACTTTACTTAACGAACTAGTTTAGTTTATTAATTATGGCACCTGAAAATAGTTCAAAGACAACAATGTTTGCCATATGATGTAAGCTTTAATGCTTCATGGCTTGTTAGTGCGGCAACAATATATATAAATATATGAGGCATGTATATCACATAAAATGTGTCAAATAATAATTTTGTCATGCATTTCGTAAACTCATACTATTTAAATCATGCATTTGTAAATCATTCAAACACCTTTTCTCAACATATTCTGATCTGCAGAAGCCATGTGCGACAAACCTGTGCAGGATTAATCCCCTCGTTGGGGTCACCCAGACCTGCTGAGTGTTGGGGTGTATAAAACTTAGTCTCATTGTTGGGTTGGCTGCTCCTGACTTGTTGAGGCTACTTGGGTAACCTGCCTCATGTCCACTTTTGAGATGTTGTGACAGCTCAGACTTGCCGAGGCCACATAGTTGAGGACCAGTGTCGAGTACGTTAAATTGTGTCTAAACTATGTCATCTTTGACATATAATAAAGAACAATGAATGAACAAGTGTATTTGATTTTCTTAGGAGAAACTTTACAAGTATTACACATGAAATGGATTAGAGTTAGATACATATGCCAACTCTGTGGAAAAGTTGTATCAGCTAGAGTTTCTAACTTGTAAGCTCCAAAGGGAAAGCATTTATGATGCGGTATGGCCCTTCCAATTTTAGGTCAAGAATGTCTAAGGGGTCAGGCTGACGTGTAACGTTCTTTTGAAGGACAAAATCCCCCTCTTTGAAGAATTTATCCCACACTTCTGCATTGTAATATCGAGAGATCAAATTCTTGTAGTGCGCCATTTGAATGTGAGCTTGCTCTTGTTTCTCTTCCAAGCTATCGTGATTTAAAAGTAGACTTTGATTATTATTCTGGTCAGAATAATTTTCTACTCTGGCTAACATGGAGTCAATCTCAACTAGATTACAGTTTTGGAGTTGTATACCAAGGCAAAAAGAGTTTTATTGGTTGAGGTGGAAGGGGTTGTGCAATATGTCGATAGGATGTGGGCAGCTCGTCTACCTAGCCTGCTCTGGCTTTTTCCTAGTTGTTTCTTTAAAACTCCCTTCAAATTACGATTGGCAAGCTCTGCCAAAACCGTTAGCTTGAGGATGAACTGCCAAGGTGAAATGTTGTTTTATTCACACTCAGTACAATAGCTTTTAACTGGACCCTCAGCAAATTATTTTTCGTTTTCAGAGTCCAAGACCCTTGAAAATCTGAATCGGTGATGAGTTTTGAATAACAACTTTCAAAAATTTTAAATCTATCGTTCGATAAAAGTGACCAAAAATGATGTAACTTTTACAGCTTAGGATATACTTTTCAATTTTGAACTGTCATAAACTAACTTTGAAAGTTGAATTATGCAGAGAGTTGTTAAATTAACTTCTTTGTTGTGAATTGAAGTCTACAAATACAAGGACCAAAAGGCTTTCAAAATATAATTTCTATATACTTTGATACACTTTGAAATTCTATTTGAAAAACCATTTTGAGACTTTTGTGAAAGCCTGCAGAATTTCTTTCTCGTCTTTTCTCTTTTTTGATGATGTTAAACAGTTTAAACGGACAAGTCCAATCTTCTTCTCGTAGAGGAAACAGAAAGAAGGAGTCGTTATATCCTGGGAGTCATTTAACATATAGTCTATTTTGCTCAACTGTGGAGGCAAAATTGCTTTAAGGACGGTAACATTTGTTGTTTATCGACTATTTCATCTCTTTGTTTCATTGCATTTTTGTTTGGGTATCATATCCTTACACTTTCTCCTAGTATCGTGTGCATTATCAAAGGAAATTTGAAGAAACTTGAGAATTGTTTCTTTAATGTTCTCTTCTAGTTTCTGCGAACTTGAACTTAGTTATATTGGTGTACTATCTTTCGTATCTTCCCAACCTAAATGGGTTAACAATAACTACCAAGTTAGTAACCTTTAGTTCTCATGAAAAGTCAAAAAAAGTTTAAGGAAGGTTAAAGTACTTATACCATTAGAAATAATTCCCATAATTGGGCCATGCGTTCCACTGCTTCAGTAGTGTCCTTAAAAGTTTGTGAAATAATGCACTTAAGCACTAGCCTGCTTTTTCACTATAAAATTGCCTGCACTTCTACATACATCCCTACCTCATAACATAACCCTAAAACCAAAGTACAGTGTCACGGATTGGTCCTCACAAACATAGCATCCAAAGGGCGCTAGTAGTAGAAGAGATAGATGGGTGTGTTGAAAATCTAGATCTATTGCATGCTGTTCTAAGAGACTGTTTTTGTTATGCTCGTAATTAGGAGAATTAAAAAAGAATATAAGAAAAAATAAGATAGATAAAAGGAAATATCTATCCTAAGTTAAAAGGGATTGAAATAGGAATAGTTGAATGATAATTAAACTCCTATAGATTAGCATAAATATATTTCTTTAACCTACTAGGAAATTACATACATATCTATATACACATACATTAACCAAAAACAATATCCCATCCCCCTTTTGGTTGCAAGTAACTTTCTCCCCTCCCAATTCACCAAATCGGCCAACATCTCCGAAGAAGGAAGAAAAAAATTCATTCTACCATAAACCCTAATTTTTCCCATATCTATATATACATACATACACACACAAAATGCAAAGCATATTATCATAGGCCACCCCCTTGCACCCAATAGGAGCATTCGGCCAGCACATATAGGAAGGAGAAGAAGAAGTTTTGCGTAGGAAATTCGTCCGAACCTTCTCCTCTTCTCAGATTGTCCACACTTCGCATGTTGGATCATGATT
This sequence comes from Eustoma russellianum, assembly GCA_036186865.1. Taxonomy (NCBI): domain Eukaryota; kingdom Viridiplantae; phylum Streptophyta; class Magnoliopsida; order Gentianales; family Gentianaceae; genus Eustoma; species Eustoma russellianum. Next base: position 8,606,831 of record AP025059.1, on the reverse strand, counting down.
GATTTAATTTTTATTATGTGTTATTGGTATATGTTTTTGTATATATGCTGCTCTATGATGATCACGTGTACGGGTACATTTGTGTGTGCGATTGTGGTATTCGTGCAATATGAAAAGAGAATTAAAGAATTGATTTTTATGTGATTTAACAAAAAAATTACATGAATAGCCTTAGAAATAGATCACGTAGCCCGGCAATTAGGTTAGGATTAGACAGAAAATTTAAAACAGGGCTGGAAGGGTGGCGCGTAAAAAAACTGGCCGGTCGGGTCGGGTCCACCCGAACTGGGGCCTGACCTGGGTTCAGGTCCTCAGCTGCCAGGCTGGACCAAGGGGTAGAATGGACCGGACCAGTCCTGGTCTAGTCTGGGATAATTTAGTTCTGGGCTAGGTTGTAGGAGGAAAAAGAGAAAAGAAAGAAAAAGGGGCTGGCAGGCCAGCAGAAAGGAAAAGGAAAAAAAGAGAAAGCGGGCCGAGCTAGGGAATTTTGAGCCTGGCCAAAACAAAAAGGTAAAAAAAGGAAAAGGTTGTGCGGGTCGTGGCTAGGAATGGGTTGGGCTGCATTGGAGGGGAAAAAGAGGGCCAGAAGAGGGAAATGCCCGAAAAGGAAAAAAATAATAATAAAGAAAAAGGAAAAAAGGAAAATTGAGATATTTGGTACAAGAATTATATAATTTAATTAATTAAAATAAGGGTATACATGCGAGTTTATATACGCACATGCATGGATGCAGGTATGCATATGAGTATGGATGCGCCGGATTATGTGTGCAGTATTCATGGTGCGTGCTTTCCGTTGCATCCCTTTGGGGTGTGTGACCTACAATACAGGTGCGTGTGATTCCCTTCGGACATGTGACCCTACGATACAGGTGCGTGCGATTCCTTTTGTGGCATGTGACTCTACGATACAGGTGCGTGTGATCACTTTGGTGTTACGATCCGCACCCCTGCAGCGTTAGTAAATGAGAACAAAGGAAATTACAATGGAATTAGAATGCAATCGTTGTGCCGCGCTAAGTGGTATAGATAAAATTATTGCTAAGCACTAAGAAAATAAATCACAACCATAAGTGACACAGAATATTCTTTCGCCTTTAAATAAATGTAAAGGGAAAATTAAGACATATAAAATATTGTCGGTCAAAATTGCCCCTTTTTAACCCCCCTTCCTCACTTGATCGCCAAGTAGGACAAAAAGGGAGAAATTACCTTCTTCCATTTAATTTCTGTACAAACTCAAAAATTACAATGGGCAAATTATACCCTCTTTCTTCCCACTAACTCACAATATCTTCCCACATACCCCATTTATTTTCCCTATCCACTTTGACTGCCCACATGCCCATGTAAGACAACTTGCCGTACAAACATCATTTCCCTACCATCACATTTTCTTACACAGTTGAAAACCCCTCCAACCAAATGCCTTGCATGACATATACTCCTTACAAAACTCCACTTTCCAACCCAACCCAAATGATTAACCCTCCACAATCTTTGCGCTCATTTTCTCTTCACTATCCTTCCATCGAAATTTCAGTTATAGAGAAAATGAGGAACACAACTACATTGTCCTAAAGTTCTTATACATTTAATCACCCTCACCTGATCATTCATCATGCATGTCTTATAACCCTCTTACACCTCCACTTCCAAAATAAAAGCAATGATTCAATTCCCCGCACTACAACCCCATGATCTCAGCTAAGAGTAAGGGAAACCAAGAGATAAATCACCACTCTATGCCATAATCCCATTTCATTTTCATTTCAGCTCTCTCTCACTTCAAGATCCTCTCCACTCTATTCTCCTCTCTCTAACCAAGACTTCCTTCATCTTCATCCTTTCCCTTCATTTGAGACCACCCAAAAGAGGAGTAAGAAGACTCCAATCTCTTTTCACATTCCACTTCACTTCTTACTTCATTTTACTCCATTCCATCTTCCTTCCTTCTTTCCTTCCAAACAAGTAAACTTCTCTCTTTCACTTAAAGACACTCTTCTCTTCCTCAAGACCTCCAACCCGTGGCCACCGCCAAGGAGGAGACTATTTCTTCAACATCAAGGGTGGATCCAAGTTTGCATGTGTATGAATCTTTAAGGTAAGGACCAAAGCCACTATTTTAAACATCTTTTCACCTTCTATCTACTAAAACGTTCATCCTTCTCCTCATTTTTTCCTCTAGACCGTGGACACCTAGAGTAGGAGAAAGGTGTTTTCTTAAGTTGGAAAAGCAAGAAAACTACAAGGATCTCCAAAGGTTGAAAGCTTCATCAAAAGGGAAAAATAAGGAATCTTTTCCCATCCTAGGTATAATTTCCAAAGAAAATGCAAGTATTCTCCTTAGTTTCTTCATGCATATTTAAAAATGAGTTATTTATGTTCATATCCAACTTTGGATCATGTATGCATAGATTTAAATTATGTTTTCACCATGAATATAAGGAAAGTAAGCTTGCATGCCATTTTGATGATGATCTTGATGTGATTTCAAGTATGTGCACCATTATGATTATGATGATAGGAAGAGAGGTCATGCATGTCCAACTTTGGATATAAGGAAGTCTCTTCTGCATTTGTATGTATATTCACTATGATCAACATCATAACCATAGCCTTCATCTTCATCTTAAATACATGAGCTTGAATGAGTTAGATATAGAAAGTGTGTGCATGATCATAAAATAAGGTGTCTCAACCATGTGGGATAACATGTCGAATGAAAAATTGGAGTGTGTGAGGGGTACACCCCACAGCCATGTAGAAAAATGGTTACCAAAGGAGTTGCTTTAGTAATCACAACTTGCATGTATGTGCGATGTGTTAAAAATGACAAAACAAAGGTGCACATGTCTAAGACTACAATAGGCCATATAGGTATAGGTGGGTGTCAACCTAGCATTTATTCATCTACATGGTTATTTGCATGTGAAGTATGTTTTAAATGATACATCAAGTGCGTGTATGTATCCATATAACTCTCGGATCGTAAGAGAAATATTAGAGGACATCACATCATGAAGTTCATGCCATGATCATAATATGTTAGTAGATTAAATTAGACAAGCATGCAAATATATGAAAAAGTGTATAAATGATGAAAGTAGGTGTTGCATGATCATTAGGCCATACAGCCATGTGGTTATAATTATTAGCAATGTTTCGATTAAGTGCATGACATAATATGTAAATCGATTAGTGGACGATATGATCATCTTGCATGTAACATGTAATGGACAAGTTGCAATGATCATATGTGTGGGTGCATAATTACATTCGGCCAAGTGGCCATCTTGATGTGCCTTGATGATATTTTGACAAGTTATTGGAGTACATATATGTATCTACGTAATGACTTGTATAATGTACAATATATGTATAGCAAACTAATGAACGTGCTAACTAGTAAATTAAAGTGGTAAAACACAAAATAAGGGGTTGTTAGGTCATTTTGGCCAAGGGCAACATAATGGACAAAATAGTAATTTTAAATCTCAAAAGGCAAGGAAAGTGGGCTATTTTAAAAAGGGCCACAAAATAAAATAAGAAAAGGATCATTTAGGACAAGACTTTAGTAATTAAAACCTAAAAGTGGGCTGATTTTGGGGATAAATCCGAGAGCACCCGTGAAGGGGCAAAATAGAATTTTTACCTAAGAATATGATATGACAAATGAGCCAAATAATTAGACCTAAGTGCTGAAATATTTAGACACATGAAATCAGCCCAATACCAAGCATTCTAACATGCATACAACAAAGCAAGTTTTGAAACGAAATGTTTTAGCACATGACATGATTTTATGAAATATTTTATAACAGGAGATGTTTTTAAAGAACTATACAAGGCATGTTTGACAGATATGATTTTATTACGTGAAAAGTTTTAAAAGGATTTTAACGAATCGTACCTTAGATCGACAGATTCCATAGACAGTTTACAATGTTTTACGCTGTTCCTATAGCTTACATTTTATGATTGGAGGTCGGCCTGACATCTGGTGTAGTAGTGAGGATGCCAGACGCAGATATTATGAGCGTCTTTTGATGCTAGAACCTAGGTGAGAGGTTGGTATCATTTGGCATAGAGATGCTCATTTGTTAGCCATGTGTAACACCATGTGTGGGACCCCGAATCTCTGCCTTCTAGATGACATCTATCTTTATGTTTTGGCTGAATTACACCGTGTCTGGAACTTGGGATCTCCACCAAAACACGTCACCGTTAGATCATGTACACATGATGCAACATCATGGTTGGACCATTGGGATTCATGGTTAGCACAAAGTACTATATGGAGAATTCAGTCAGTATGTCTTGTGTACCTTTTGTATGAGATATGCTATGTATATAGCTGAGGCAGATTTGATACGATGATTACGAAAATGATTATGTTTTGAAAGTTTCTGAAAAATGATGAATGATATTTCTTCATACGAGCATATGCATATTATCCAAATTACCCTACTAGGTATATGCTTACACTATCAGCGGACATCTAATTACTGGATAGAGTATGAGTTGTGACATAGGCATAGCAAAAGGGACTTAATATAAGACACAAGTTAAAGCTTAATAGCTACATGAGAAGAAAGCAAATAGGAAGAAATGATATAATGTATTCGTTGACTTTATTTTTCTGCACTTTACCTGCTTACATGATGTTGATGCTACTTGTCTTATTTGCACTGTATTTGTGAAACGGAGACGCGTTTTGTTCTTATTATGTCACTGCATGTGTTTTATTAACCCGTCTCCCATGCATGATCCACATGACAAACCTAGGCAGAAATACTTGCTGAGTGATTCATTATATCTTACTCCTTATTTTACCATCTTGCAGAGCCTCAGGATCCAGAGTTGGACTACTTAGACGATGAGCCGAGAGAGTAGGTTATCCATGAGCAATCTAGTGGGCCAACTCATCCAGCTTTTGTACTTTTGTTATTTCAGACATGTATTTGTATATTGATGTACTGATGTGACTGTACTAAGATATAGTTAGGATGTCTGCATGTTGCTTATGTTTTTATTCTGTCTATTTTATGATGCTTCTGCGATTTCGATACAAGTTTATGTCAACGTGCATATGGATGTTGTCGACGCCTTGTACTTCTCGTAGTAGAGTACGGCGGTGCACCGTGCCGAGGCCCCTAGTCCCTGGCGGGGCGCTACATTCAAGATGTGTGACCCTACAATACAAGTGTGTGTGACTCTCTTCGGGGCTGTGACCCTACGATACATGTACGTGTGATTCCCTTCGAGACGTGTGACCCTACGATACAGGTGCGTGTGATCCCTTCGAGACGTATGACCCTAAGACAGAGGCGTGTGAAATAGGACCCCAGGACATTCATAGCATATCAAAGGAGCATGTTGCATGAGATAATAATGTTGTTGTGGGATCTGCAAAGCACCACTAGAAGGGGGATTGAATAGTGGGTGCGAAAAATGTGGTTTTTAAAATTGTTTAAAACCAAAAACCCAACTTCTGAAAACACTTTCTGTTTTCAGGACCAATTTTAAAACGTTTTGAAAACTAGGTTGCAGGTCTTCAAAAATTCTGAAATTTGGAGAGAACTTAGTCTTAGCTGTTCTGAGTATCTCCTAACAATTTCAGATTAAAATTCAACCTCTAACCCCTTGAAAAATTGTTGGCGGTCAGATTGCAAATCTGCCAGAAACGGTAGTCTGATTTGAAAAATTAATTCCTATTTGTTCGTAACTCCAAATGCTCTGAAACTTTATAGAATAACCCCTTATTAGTTTTCTTTAATTTTTTTGAAACAGTTTTGAAAAATTCTTTTGGGAAGTTAGTCAAATACGATCAAACTCTCAACCTTTGCAAGCCTCAAAATCAGACTGCACTAGTCTCAGAACTTTGGACGTTTGAATAACTTATACTTGTCCAAAAGGGTTGAAATTTGCGCCCAACAAACCTTAAGACGTGAGGCTATGAATATGGAAAGTTTCGTAATTTTTTAAATTTGTTTACTATTTTTACCAACGTGATTAAAAATGATAAACTGTGCTGAAACTGAAAGTAAGTGCTGAAAGTAAATAACACCAGGAATTTTATACTGGTTCGGTTATAAACAACCTACTCCAGTCTTCGAGGACACCTTCCTCGGTTAGCACTAATCACACAACACAAAGCACACCTTACCATAGGGTTGATGGAGTTACACACCAACTCCAACCCTTTGCAAACCTTGTATGAGAATACAATGATCACGAACACCACCACCTTGCAAGTGCAAGATTGATAACACCTTGATCAATCTTTTACAATGATAAAGAGTATATGATGGACTATATGAAGTCTATTCAAGTATATGAATATGAGTACAATAGGCTTTTAGAAAGAAGAAAGAAATAAGGTGTAGAAAGAGAGACTAGAAAACGATATCAATCTTGTACGCTTGTAAGACTTGTGTTATTTTTGTCTTGCTCTCTTCTTTCCTTTTAACATTGGTGGCCGCCCCCCTATGATGCCTTTCTCCTCTTGAAAATTATCTTCTAAGTTCTTGGAAGAGTGTATTGCATCATTGTGACATGTCTTTGCTTACTTGGCATCTCTTCATTGGATGATCATTAAGCTCTTGCTTACTTGGCACTCATTGATTGGATGGATGTTGTCATCACTTGATGACTAGATAAATCTGAAATTAATCCTCAAAAAGCATGTGCCAATTAGCCATTAAATCATTTCCATAAAGCATATAATCATCCCACATAATTAGCTAGGCAAATAACTCCAATTTGCCTTGAAAAAATCGGCCATAGCTCCTCTTGCACATGCTGAAATTTCAGCATGTGTAACATTTACATTTCATTCAAAATATTGCCAAGTTTACTTTGATTAATCCAAGAAATCAATCACCATTTAATGCAAGACATTCTTACCATTTTTGGAATAAAATTTGATCACCAATAGTGACTAAATTTCGGCCAACATACATTACACACATGCTGAAATTTTCAGCATGTGTCATATTCAAAGATATCACCAAATTAATTCCATAATATGTTAAAAATATTGTCATAACATCTTTCAATTACTCCACTTAATTCAAGATGATAAAATATGCCTCATTTACTTGAGAAAATCGGCCAGCTCTTTACACACATGCTGAAATTTTCAGCATGTGTTACAAATGTGACATAAGTTTGAAAGGTTACCTTGTGCAACTCCTTTCTTTATGTCACCAATATTGCATGCTTCATTGTTGACCAATCAAGTTTCCCAACAAGGCTCCACATATGCTCCAACATGGCTGGTTTAGGCGTGTGGTGTGAATATACATGTGCTGAATTTTATTTTTGCAAACTTTGTAAAATAGTGCACATTTAATTATACACATATGGCATATTTCAATCAGACCTTAAATAAATTTTCTAGACCACTTTAAAATGTATGTAATATATAAAAAGTGTCTAGATACATGTTATATGCCATGCCAAAAATGTTCCATGTGTCGTGTACGTAGAAAACCGAATTTTCGACGTTTATCGATTACCTGATTTTTCTCTAATTAAATTCTGAATTTTTACACATGTTATATATATTATGTTACACATAATATACATAAATTAAACTTTAATATTCAGCACTTAGGCTGATCTTAAATTGGCGCCCAAAACATGTGTCAAAATTGAAATTGGAATCTCCACAATTTGGCCTTAATTGAGGGTGATTTGTGTGTGCCAACATGGAATGATTTTATGGCTGCACATACCATGTAAGCCATGAAATTTGTGGCCATTTTTAAAGTGTAGGGGCTGGCCATCTATTTATGGCAAGTACGTGACACGTTGGCGAAGTTTCGGTATTCGCCCGATACGACAATTTTCGGTTTAGAACCTTTTAACGTGTCGTAATAAATTTGTCATCACCATGACTTATATCATATGATATAAGACCTGAATATACTCATAAATATGAGTTAAGTATAATGGTGTGATGTTAACGTACGTACGTAAAATATATAACGTGTCGGTAGTACGTTGGAATATATGTGTATGTGCCTTTTTCAAAAAAAACTTAAAATATATATATATATATATATTTGTTGAAAATGGCGTGTAAGGGGGTGGAGAAATTTTCCTTTCTTCAACTTGTTGCATTTGTGCCTTTTCCAAATATAGCTTCCTTTAATGAACTACTTGGTTTAATTAACTAAGTACTTCACTTAATGAACTAGTTTAGTTCATTAATGATGGCACCTGAAAATAGTTCAAACACAACAAATGCTTGCCATTTGATGTAAGCTTTAAAGCTTCATGGCTCGTTAGTATGACAACATTATATATGAACTATATAAGGCAAGTTTTATGCAACAACGTGTCACGTCATGTAATATGTCATGCATTTCTTTGTAACATGTTTATTTAAATCATGCATTTTGAAATCACTCAAACCCCTTTTCTCTACAATCTCCCCCTTTTGATGATTTTCAAAATAACCAACATTCATGATTTAAATCTTATCAGTCCGCCTTCAATCGTGCATAAATTCAAATTTTGAATTTCGAATTTCAAATTTGCTCCCCCTTGATTTATGCAATCAGTTTCTCTCTCCCCCTTAAATCATGCATTCTCTCCCCTTTATTTTGGAAAGTCAATCAAAAATGCATGTAAATATGGAAAGACAATCAAATCAGATCAGCAGAAATCATGTCTAATTTAGAACGAAGATTTTTGTACGTGGTTTGATTTAAGGCTTTAGTGAAGATATCCGCTTCTTGTGCCCTCTGTACGTACGTGATCTATGATAATGTCACCATTATTTATGTGATCAAAAAGGAAGTGATATCGTACTTCTATATGTTTGGCCTTAGAGTGCAACCACGGGATTCTTAGATAAGTTAATTGCACTCATACTATCACAATATATAGGAATTTTATTTACGGTAATTCCAAAGTCTGAAAGTTGTTGTTTTATCCATAGTAATTGTCTGCAACAAAGACTAAGTGTCATGTACTCAGCTTCAGTAGTGGATAAAGCTACGCTTGCTTGCTTTTTGGAAAATCATGAAATGAGGGAGTTTCCTATAAATTGGCAAGTACCACTCGTGCTTTTCCTATCTATTTTACATCCACCATAATCGGCGTCAGTGTAGGCATGCAAATTAAAGTGATAGTCTTTATCATACCAAATGCCTAAGGTGGGTGTGTGCTTAATATATCGAAATATCTTTTTCACGGCATTATATTGAGACACTTTAGGTTGACTTTGAAAACGTGCACACATACATACACTGAACATGATATCAGGTCTACTAGCAGTAAGATATAGCAAAGAGTCAATCATAGATCTATATAAGGCATTATCAAAATCCTTACCATTTTCATCTTTATCTAATTTAGTAGTGACAATCAGGGGTGGGGGATGGTTTTAAATTCTCAAAGTTGAACTTTTTAATCATATCATTTTTATATTTAGCTTGGCTTATATGGATTCCTTTACTCGTTTGTTTAATCTGCAAGCCAAGAAAGTAGTTCAATTCGCCAACCATAGACATTTCAAATTCGGATTTTATGCAATTTTCAAAATCTTCAACAAGTTTATGAGAAGTGGAGCCAAAAATGATGTCATCAACGTAAATTTGAATCATAAGTAAAACCGACTTATCTTGTTTTAAAAATAATGTACTATCTATAGTGTCTCTTTTAAAACTATTTTCTAATAGGAAAGTAGTAAAACGATCATACCATGCTCTAGGTGCTTGCTTTAGTCTGTATAGTGCCTTCTTTAGTTCGTACACATGATTGGGATGTTTCAAATCTTCAAAACCGGGTGGTTGTTTCGCGTATACCTCTTCTTGTATAAATCCATTTAAGAATGCACTTTTCACGTCTATTTGATAAATTTTAAAATCTTGCATGCAAGCAATGGCAAGAAAAAGTCGTGTAGCTTCTAAACGTGCCACGGGTGCAAATGTTTCATCATAATCAATTCCTTCTTCTTGATTATAGCCTTGTGCTATAAGTCTAGCTTTATTTCTAACAACTTTTCCTTCTTCATTCATTTTATTTCTAAACACCCACTTTGTGCCTATTATGGTCTTATCTTGTGGTCGTGGCACTAAATCCCATACGCCATTTCTAACAAATTGATTAAGTTCGTCATGCATAGAGAATCACTCAAAGCATCATGCACATTTTTAGGTCCAATTTCGGAAATCATAGCATAAAATTGATTTATTTCATCCGGATTTGTTCTTCTACGTGGTCGCACACCGTGAGTGATATCGCATATAACGAGATCATGTGGGTGATCTCTATGCCATCTTGGTTGATTATTTTCTACGTTCTCATGCATTTCTAAGTGATCATGCATTTCTAGTGTATCATGCATATCATGCATATCAAACGTGCCATCATCATCATTCAACACGGGTTTCAATTCAAAATCATCATCATATTCTTTATCTTTATCAATCTCACCAAATTCATTAAACTTCACATGAATAGATTCTAGAATTTGTCTACTGAGAGGATCATAACACCTATATGCTTTTGAATTCATAGAATACCCAACAAAGATGCATTCAATTGATTTAGATTCAAATTTATCTAAATTATCTTTTATATTTAAAACAAAGCATTTGCATCCAAACACACGGAAATAGTCAATTTTAGGCACGCGATCATTTAATATCTCATAAGGCGTCTTATTTATTTTCTTTTTAATGGACAAGCGATTTACTATGTAGCATGCACAGTTTACGGCTTCCGTCCACAAAAATCTAGGCAAATTATTCTCTCACAACATAGTTCTAGCAATTTCTTGTAATGTCCTATTCTTTCTTTCTACTACTCCATTTAATTGTGGAGTTCTAGGTGGCAAAAACTCGTGTTTAATCCCTTTTTCTTCGCAAAATGAAACCATGTCCTTGTTTTTAAATTCACCGCCTCTATCACTTCTTATCCTTTTCACATTAAAACCATATTGATTTTCAAGTTGTTTTATTAGTTTCGCAATTTCAATGGCACTATCATCCTTATGTGCAAGAAAAAAAGTCCAAGTATAACGAAAAAAATCATCAACAATCACACAAGCATAGTGACGTCCACCAAGACTCGTAGTGCGACTAGGACCAAACAGATCAATGTGTAATAATTCTAAAACTCTAGTCGTGCTTATTTCATTCTTAGGTTTAAGTGACTCGCGTGTTTGTTTGCCTTTTATGCAAGATTCACACAACTGAAAGTTGTCTAAATCAATTATAGGCAATCCTCGTATTAGGTTCTTTTGTTGGAGTTTTTCTAGTGTAGAAATGACAATGTGTCCTAAGCGTCTAGGCCACAAATTTACGTTAGGTTCATTTGACATGAAACGCTTAACCTTAGCGTCTACCATATCATCCATAGAAAGTGTAAAGATGTTTCCTTTCCGTTTTTCTTTTAGCACTACTTCTCCATTTTTATTTATGATATTGTAATAGGGATGAGTAAAGCACACATCAAAACCATTATCAATGAATTGCGAAATGCTAAGAAGATTATAGGATAAGTTGCTTACCAAAAAGATGTTTGAGATTTGAAGGGTGCTTGGGTTTCCAATTGTACCTTTTCCGATGATCTTGCCTTCATTGCTGTCTCCAAAGGTCACGGATCCGCCTTTGTGACCTTCTTCAATTTCGTGAATAGGCTCGGGTCACCTGTCATGTGCCTCAAGCAACCACTATCAAGGAACCATTTGATTGATGTATCTTTTGATGTGTGGGTTCCCTGCAATGTACGAGAATGATTTAGGTACCCTTTTAATTTTGGGTCCTTGCGAGTTAGTTATCCACCTCTTGGTAAAAGTACCTTTCGGTATCCATACTTGGGTGATCCGTCTCGGTATAGCAAATGGCAAGAATGTAGATGAATGTGCAATGTAGTAGACATGTGGTGAGTGCACTTTGGGCCTTTGGCCAAGAACTCCTTTATACGCATTATATGTAGGACGTTTTTGATATGTCCTTGTGTTAGTGTGCGTAGTGCGTGATCTAGATGGATGAAATGAATGTCGTGTATGCATCACTTGTTTCTTCTCATATCTATATGGCACAAAATTGTATTTATCATGATATGAAGAAGCAGTATGACGAGATGAGGGGAGAGGGGGTCTTTGCGTCATCTTAGACGCCGTATTTGGTTTTGGAGTGTCTACTTTCTTAGACACTACAAACTTGGTTGGTTTAATAGATACTTCATTTGTTTCAATGTATCCTAATCCTGTTTTATCGCTATCATTCTTTTGAGATAAAATAATACAATCTAGCATGTTAGATCCCGTATCAAACTGTTTCATCATTTTCTGTAAGTCCGTATTCCTTGATTTCAAATTTGAAATCTCGGATTTCATTTCATTATTTTGCATGGTCAATGATGAGATCTCTGTCTTTAATGCATTAATGATGCATGACGACTCTTCTTTTGAATCGTTTAATTGAACGACAAGATTCTCGTTAGAAGATTCTAACAGCTTCTTGTCTATAATTAATCGCTTCTTTTCTTTCGTGAGAGTCTTAGTGAATTGATGCAATTCTAAGTACTGACTAAAAAGATCATCATAAGAAGGCTCAGAGTCAGAATCAGAGTCAGATGATACCTCGTTTGATGCTTTGGACACAAAGCATACTTGTGCAGTCTCCTCTTCTGTTTCAGTCTCGGAATCAGATGTATCACTCCAAGTGGAGGCCTTAAGAGCTCTTTTCCTTTGCTTAGGTTCTGAGACGAGTCTATCCTTGTTTCGATCCTTGTCAGGGTATTTATTTGTTTGCTTGTTCTTATTAGGGCAGTCATATGATAGATGTCCAAGTTTACCGCATTTGTAACATTTAACATCTTTGTCATTTGTCTTGTTCTTATTTCTTTTAGTCGAAGTAGACTTAGTTTTGTTTTCAAACGACTTTCTCATGAATTTTCTTAAGCCTTTAGCCAATAAAATCAAGTCATCATTATCTGATTCAGAATCACTATCTTCTACGTGATCGGAAGAAGTAGAGACATATTCATTTGATTTAAATGCAATAGCCTTACCTTGTTTTGATGATTCCGATTTTCCTATTGTGAGTTTGTTCTCATAAATCTTAAGTGATCCAATTAATTCTTCCATCTTAATTGACTTAGTTTATTTGCTTTCTTCTATTGCCGTTACTTTAGGGTCCCACTCGGATGGAAGGCTTTCCAAGACTTTTTGTACCTTTTCCTGCATAGTAAAGGCTTACCAAGAGACTCAAGAGAATTGTAAATGTTAGTCAAGCGAAAATCCATATCAATGATAGATTCATTTGGCAATAATTTAAATGACTCGAGTGTGGACATAAGCATATTGATCTTGGACTCTTTTACTTGACTAGTGCCTTCGTGTTTCATTTCAAGAATTCTCCACATTTCTTGAGCACTAGAACAATTTGAAACATAGCTAGATTCACTTTTACTTACTCCATTTAAAAGTAACTGCATAGCCCTATCGTTCATGCTTAGTCTCTTTTTATCCTCACTAGTATATTCTTGTCTAGGCCTAACGATCTCTAGTGTGACTCCAGCTACAGTGGATAACTTTGATGGAACAAATGGACCATCTTCTATAATTGACCAAAGATCAATATCAATTGCCATAAGGAAAAGTTTCATTCTTAACTTCCATTGAATGATAGACTCACCGTCAAAGAGAGGAGGCCTTTGACTGGACATACCTTCTTGCTCGGTTTTGAAGTTTGTGGTTGTCATCTCACTTAGATCGTTGGATCCTTTTGATGTGAGTGAACCTGTGCTCTGATACCACTTGTAGGATCTGCAAGGCACCACTAGAAGGGAGGGGTTGAATAGTGGGTGCGGAAAATGTGGTTTTTAAAATTGTTTTAAACCAAAAACCCAACTTCTGAAAACAGTTTCTATTTTCAGGACAACTTTTAAAACGTTTTAAAAACTAGGTTGCATGTCTTTAAAAATTCTAAAATTTGGAGAGAACTTAGCCTCAGATGTTCTAATTATCTTCTAACAATTTCAGATTAAAATTCAACCTCTAACCCTTTGAAAAATCGTTGGTGATCAGATTGCACAAATATGCCAGAAACGGTAGTCCAATTTGAAAAATTAATTCCTATTTTTCTGTAACTCCAAATGCTCTGAAATTTAACGACTAACCCCTTATTAGTTGTATTTAATTGGGTTGAAACAGTTTTGAAAAATTCTTTTGGGAAGTTAGTCAAATACGATCAAAGTCTCAACCTTTGAAAGCCTGAAAATCAGACTGCACTAGTCTCAGAACTTTGGACATTTGAATGACTTATATTTCTCCAAAAGGGTCGAAACTTGCGCCAAAAGAACCTTAAGACGTGAGGCTATGACTCTAGAAAGTTTCGCAATTTTTGAAATTCGTTTACTATTCTTACCAACATGATTAAAAACGATAAACATTGCTGAAACTGAAAGTAAGTGCTGAAAGTAAATAACACCAGGAATTTTATACTGGTTTGGTTACAAATAACCTACTCCAGTCTTCTAGGATTCCTCGGTTAGCACTAATCACTGAACACAAAGAACACCTTACCACAGGGTTGATGGAGTTACACACCAACTCCAACCCTTTACAAACCTTGTATAAGAATACAATGATCACGAACACCACCACCTTGCAAGTGCAAGATTGATAACACCTTGATCAATCTTTTACAATGATGAAGAGTATGTGGTGGACTATATGAAGCCTATTCAAGTATATGAATATGAGTAAAATAGGCATTTAGAAAGAAGAAAGAAAGAAGGTGTAGAAAGAGAGACTAGAAAACGATTTCAATCTTGTATGCTTGTAAGACTTGTGTTATTTTTGTCTTGCTCTCTTCTTTCCTTTTAATATTGGTGGCCGCCCCCCTATGATGTCTTTCTCCTCTTGAAAATTATCTTCTAAGTCCTTGGAAGAGTGTATTGCATCATTGTGACATATCTTTGCTTACTTGGCATCTCCTCATTGGATGATCATTAAGCTCTTGCTTACTTGGCACTCATTGATTGGATGGATGTTGTCATCACTTGATAACTAGATAAATCTGAAATTAATCCTCAAAAAGTATGTGCCAATTAGCCATTAAATCATTTCCATAAAGCATATAATCAACCCACATAATTAGCTAGGCAAATAACTCTAATTTGCCTTGAAAAAATCGGCCATAGCTCCTCTTGCACATGCTGAAATTTCAGCATGTGTAACATTTACATTTCATTCAAAATATTGCCAAGTTTACTTTGATTTAATCCAAGAAATCAATCACCATTTAGTGCAAGACATTCTTACCATTTTTGGAATAAAATTTGATCACCAATAGTGACTAAATTTCGGCCAACATACATTAAAAACATGCTGAAATTTTCAGCATGTGTGATATCCAAAGATATCACCAAATTAATTCCATAATATGTTAAAAATATTGCTATAATATCTTTCAATTAATCCACTTAATTCAAGATGATAAAATATGCCTCATTTACTTGAGAAAATCGGCCAGCTCTTTACACACATGCTGAAATTTTCAGCATGTGTTACAAATGTGACATAAGTTTGAAATGTTACCTTGTGTAGCTCCTTTCTTTATGTCACCAATATTACATGCTTCATTCTTGACCAATCAAGTTGCCAACAAGGCTTCACATATGCTCCAACATGGCTGGTTTAGGCGTGTGGTGTGAATATACATGTGCTGAATTTTATTTTTGCAAACTTTGTAAAATAATGCACATTTAATTATACACATATGGCATATTCCAATCAGCCCTTAATTGAATTTTCTAGACCACTTCAAAATTTATAGAATATGTAAAAAGTGTCTAGATACATGTTTTATGCCATGCCAAAAATGTTCCATGTGTCGTGTACGTAGAAAACGAATTTTCGACGTTTATCGATTACCTGATTTTTCTCTAATTAAATTCTAACTGTTTGCACATGTTATATATATTATGTTACACATAATATACATAAATTAAACTTTAATATTCAGCACTTAGGCTTATCTTAGAGTGGCGCCCAAAACATGTGTCAAAATTGAAATTGGAATCTCCACAATTTGGCTTTAATTGAGGGTGATTTGTGTGTGCCAACATGGAATGATTTTATGGCTCTACATCCCATGTAAGCCATGAAATTTGTGGCTATTTTTGAAGTGTAGGGGCTGGCCATCTATTTATGGCAAGTACGTGACACGTTGGCGAAGTTTCGGTATTCGCATGATACGACAATTTTTGTTTTAGAACCTTTTAACGTGTCGTCATAAATTTGTCATCACCATGACTTATATCATATGATATAAGACCTGAATATACTCATAAATATGAGTTAAGTATAATGGTGTGACGTTAACATACATACGTAAAATATATAACGTGTCGGTAGTACGTTGGAATATATGTGTATGTGCCTTTTTCAAAAAAAAACTTAAAATATATATATATATATATATATATATATATATATATATATATATATATATTTGTTGAAAATGGCGTGTAAGGGGGTGGAGAAACTTTCCTTTCTTCAACTTTTTGCCTTTATGCCTTTTCCAAATATATCTTCCTTTAATGAACTACTTAGTTTAATTAACTAAGTACTTCACTTAATGAACTAGTTTAGTTCATTAATGATGGCACCTGAAAATAGTTCAAACACAACAAATGCTTGCCATTTGATGTAAGCTTTAAAGCTTCATGGCACGTTAGTACGACAACATTATATATGAACTATACAAGGTAAGTTTTATGCAACAACGTGTCATGTCATGTAATATGTCATGCATTTCTTTGTAACACGTTTATTTGAATCATGCATTTTGAAATCACTCAAACTCCTTTTTCTCTAGAGTTGTTGTGTGCGACACGATAGTGAGAAGGAACAAGCATTATGAAGTTGCGGATTGCATTTGACTGGGCGAGTTTGTGTTTATCTTACGCTTCATTTATTGCTATTCTTTATGTGTTTATATATTTGTTGTTGTTTTTCTTTACGTGTTTATGTACTTGTGGTGAGTATGATTCTTTTCTGTGAAAAGACGGGTAACCTACGGGTGATTCCAAATCACTCACCCCTACTACCATTCCTTCCACAGGTAAGCCAGATTTTGAACACATCTTTGTTGAGGACGGGCCAGACCAGGCTAGTTGGGACGAGTGAAGCATTGCGAGAGATTTTTTGGGGAACGTTTGATGGATTTCATATTTATTTCTTTTATGTCGGCTATCTGGACTTTCATTTGATGTAGTGGGTTTCGTCATTCCTAAACATTTCATTTATTTCCGTATTGATGTTCTTTATAAATTGAAATTGAATTTTTAATTATTGTTTCTGAAAAAAAAAATTACGTCATTTTTGACGTGTAAGAAGTTTGAACGACGCTTTATAGTTCTCGTATTAGACTATAACCGATATATTCTTCCAAAAGTTAGGGTTTGAGAGCGGGCCTACAGTTTTCTTCGTATTCATTTGACTTTGTAAGGAGGCTGGGTAATCAGCCTGTTCATCTTCTTGCTGAATTGGAGCTTGTTGAGAAATTTACTGTTACACCCGAGAATTTTTGAACTAGCCGTTACGCATTAATTAAAAAAAATTAACATAGTCGTGAGCGTAACGAACCATCGGAATTAAATTAATTGTAGCGTATCGGTTGTGTTAAGTAAATTCAAAATTCTATATTTGGAATATTGTTATATAAGTATAAAGTAGGAAAGGATATGTAAATAAAAAGAAAAATAATACAAAAACAAAGAAGACAAAAGAAATAGGTGCCGCAAGAGGAGAAAACAAAAAGGAAAAAAAAGATAATATAAAAAGAAAGAAAGATAATTAATTTAAAAAAAAGGATGATTATGGGGGAGTAATACTACCTCCCCCAATTTCGCATGTGGGGGGTTAAATACCAAAGGGGAGGTTACGGCTGGAAGGAGGAAAGCAAAAAAAAAATAAATTTAATAATAACATGGGTACCAGAAGGGAGGTCGACAGGCAGCAGAAAGAGAACAGAGGGAAGAGGAAAAGAGAGAAGGAGAAGAGAAGAAGAGGAGAAGGAAAAGGGGAAGTCGGGTATCTCGATATACTCGCCAGTCCGAATATTCGTGTAAATTGTCAGAAGTCAGGTAGGTTCCCTTTTCCCCCTCCAATTGGTACAAATTCAAGCATGCTTGGGTGATATATTACGTGTTTTGTTGTTTTTAATTGTTGAAATCTATATACGCTTAATCTGTGAAAAGCATGAGTTTTGATTACTGTAGAATGTGGTTGATTTCTGTCAAATGCGTTGATGACTGTGGTTTTGCGTGGTTTGTATTTTTGATTTTAGGGAAAAGTTTGATAATCAAAATAGTGAAACTGCTTTGGTTTTGATTTTAGGGAAAAATTTGATAATCAAAATAGTATAAGCTTTGCGCATGCGTTTTGAGTCTGTGGACTGCGTCTATGCGTTTTGAGTCTATGCCATGCGTGCTCTGCGTCTATTTGATGTTAGGGATGAATTTGATATCAAAATGATTTATTTTATTAATATTATTTAATTGATTAAAAATAGTATTAAATATAGGAAAAATATAAGTAGATATCAGAAAATCATAAATAAATTCTAGAAATTATAAAATACTGAAATTAAATGATTTTCATCAAATTTCTGTGTAGCGGGCCGATTGTGCGTAGGTCTGACTCATTTACTTAATATATATAAAATAAAATAAAATAAAATAATCTACTGAGCCGACCGCGGGCCGGGCCGAATGGCCAACGGACCGGGCCCCAGTTGGCTGGCTCAATTAAACGGGAAAAAAAATATAAAAAAAATAATATAATTCTGAATTTCTGGAAATTCTATAAATGTTATTTAATTAATTTTAAATAGTAATAATTATAGGAAAAATATAAATAAAATCGCAAAATTATATATAAATTCCAGAAATTATAAAATGCTGAGATTAAATTATTTTTACTAAAGTTCATTAATTGTGATAATTCATTTAAATTGGATAATTGGGTAATAAATAGAAATAAATTAGGAAAAAATGAGAAAAAAATATAGAAAATGCACAATAAATGTATACAAGCCATGAAAAAAATAGGTTTAACATCAAACAATATTAAATCATTACTCGGATAATAAATGAACCTAGATTTGAGTGCCGGAAGATGGTGAGGATGGGCCAGGGGCCTCAGACGATCTTTAAATGAACCTAGATTTGAGTGCCGGAGGATGGTGAGGATGGGCCAGGGGCCTCAGGCGATTGTGTTTTTGCATTCATAGCACGTGCATTTGCATTGATGGCGGGTCGTGACGTACGGGTCACGGGCGCTCAGGATGGTGTACGGTGGCAGGGCCACGACACTCAGGATGGTGTGCGATGGCGCGGCCACGCACACTCAGTATGGTGACTGCGGGGTGTACGACCTGCAGCCACTTAGTAGGACCCGGGTTCATGCATTGCATGGTGGAGATATCGGCATTTTGTGTGATATGACTTAGTTGCGTGTGACATGCATAGTAGGACATGCATCACGACGTTGCGCATTCTTTATCTGGAGTGAATTACTTTTCCGCATTCATATGCTTATGTGATGTCATGTGCTATGTGCTATGTGCTATATCATTATTGTATGTTTGTCTGATACTACTTGGAGGCAGGTGCCTACTGAGTGATTTCCCAGTCACTCACCCCTACTTCCCCCCCCCACCAGGTGAGAACCAGGAAGGGTACAATTATATCTTTGCTGAGGACGGGGCTGAAACGGTAAAGTGGGCAGACAGATGGTCGCGCCTAGGATATAAGAAGACCCTGCGACTGTTTGACTTTATTTTATTGGGATCTCACTGGACATCACCTTGTTTAGATTTTCAGGCTTGCATTATTGTCAGGATTTGGTTCTCTATTGTATTGAGGGATTTGCTTTATCAAGATAACTTTATGTTATTGTATTTCGTTTCCGGTCGAAAAATTTCTACGTCTTTTCGGACAAGTTGGAAATTGATTCGACGCTTCGTATTCTCCTTAGTGAGATACGGCGGGCGTACTGTTCCCGATGCTAGGGTTCGGGAGCGAGGCGCTACAGGTGGTATCAGAGCCGAGGCTTCAGATCCGCCTCGGGAACGCAAGATTAATTAGATCACTTAGACATAAGCTATGATCCTTATCTAGGAATAACGATTATACTCTAATAAATGAGGTAGACCGAAGTTATGATCGGGTTAAGGGAGGTGTGTGCCGTTGATGAGCTTTCTCTATTAAATTACTGTTGAACCTCTGAATCTTCGCATGAGCCCCATAAATGTTCAAATCCATCGATTACTCACGTTCAATCCAAAATCTCGTCAAGGTTTGTGCAAAATCCAAGAAAATATCGTCACGTCGTAAAAATATATATATATATATATATATATATATATATATATATATATATATATATATATATATATAATAATATGGCAAAGGAGGCAACGGTGGTTATGGTAACGACCACCAGGATCAAGGGGTCATCCTTCAAGCATTGGCCTACACCATGGCCACCATTTGGCGCAACGGCGACTGTAAACTATGCAGTGCCAATAACAGTTGAACTAGCGTCTCCCGCCGTTGCCGCCACCAGATCTGAGGTCCTACTACATGGAAATGCAAGACATCCAGAATTCGATGTTTGGAAACACCCTTCACCGAGGAGGCAAAAATATGCGACATGGCCGCTAACGATCATAGGACCGCCGCGACGGAAGAACAGTCGCGGAGTAGTGCCGGGCCACTGCCGCCACCATGTGCTCATTGTTGATGCCACTTTTGGATCAGTGTGGGAGGATTATGCAAGCATGGGTGCAACAACGAGGATGTTCTACGAGTAAAGGCACTGAGTAGAGTCCGACACCACTATCACAGCAGAATCAAGAACAATATAAAGGGAAGTAGGAATCAGTGTCCATATCCACGTGATGACTGATGCGGACATCGGACAGGCTGACGACGTCGTAGCAGAGTTCAACTACCGGCGGCCAGGTGTTTGTGACTCATCATCAGTACATATGATGTAATAGAGATAAATAATCAGAGTTGCGTAGCGGAAGCGGGGGTTTCATAAGCCACGTAAGTTCAAAAGACTGAACCTCAGTGGACCCTAAGAAGATTAAGGATATCGCTGAGTAGCCTTGACCGAAAAAGGTGACTGAAGTAAGTAGTTTTCTTGGTGTGGCCAGCTGCTACATGGAAAATTCGTTTAAGGATTTTCGTCGATACTGGTGTCCCTGAGCAGACGGAAGCATAAGAAAGCAAAGTTCGAGTGAACAGTTTATATCCACAAAGATATCAACAAAGTTTCGCTGAGTCAAAAAAAAACTTAAGCACAAGAACATAATAGACAAATTTTGCTAATTAACTTTATATATATATACATATAAACATATTTACACATCTACCTAAATAAATATACATATACATATACATACAAAGCGACCAACATGAAAACACGAAGTAATTGGTAAAAGCTCACAATATATATATATATATACAAATAATACGATAGCAACGTAGGAATAGCGAATATGTAAAAGATATACGATAAGTCAGGATTATATGTACTAAATGATCACTACAAAAAAAAATGAAAACGAACCCATGCCAGATAACCATCTTAGAATTTATAAACATTAAGCTATATCGTGGGTTGCTAAACCACAGAGTAATACATAATTAAAAAAAACCCATCTTTTGCAACAATAAAGAAGCAAATAGACAAACACAATTTGTTACAACTGCAATGATATAACGAAAAAAAACATACAAATAGATACACGAAACAAAAGTAACTACACGATACTAAGTACATATGCACAAGTATACACACAACTGTTTCAATGAGCCCACAATATAACTAATACAACAAAACAGTAATAACCATCATAGTATATAACGACAACAAACAACACCAATTACAAAGAATACAATAAAAAAATACCTTGCATACAAGACATGGATTTCAAAAATAGGCACACAATTACAAGTTATAAAATAAATTAACAACGTACACGTTTGTGGTGAAGCATACTTATTAGGAATTAGGGACGGCATAGTATTGCATGACAACATAGTAATAGATTAAAGTGTAAATGATTTGATAACAGGAAAAAAAAAGAGATTATAACAAAAAAAAGGAGAGAAAGATAATTTTATTAATTATCTTACTTAAGCAGCCAAATAAATGATATGTATCTACATTACAGTAAAATCCATGCATTTATGAAATCCCTTCGGAATAATCTATATACGATAGTTGTACAATCATAAGATAAGTTAGTACGGAAAGTATAGAGTATAGGTAGCAAAAAAAAAATTTATTATTATCGACGACTAACATAGGTACAAAAAAAAGAGATCACAAATAAATAAATAAATAAATAAATAAAATGAACGCGCACAACATTTGTACCACTTAAAACTCAACTAATATACGATATAAATATAAGACATGAGACAGACTACAGATAATTCATCAGCTACATTTGATACATAAGTCATACATGAGTATGACATAAGGATACACACATATTATATGTATATATCTAAACCAAACATGTTTAACAACTTAACAATTAAAACGGCAAAACATGTTAAAATTCGCGTATGTTGACGTATAGTAGACGGATCCATGTTGAGCATTGCAATTCATCCGCAACCCGATGAGTAATCGGAGGGGACCATGCAGACTATTGAGGACGTGCTGAGAGCTTGTGCATTGGACTTCAGAATAAACTGGGACGGTGTGATCAAGTTGATCAAGTTTGTTAATAGCAACAGTTACCATAACGCTATCGGCATGACGCCATTTGAGGCGATCTATGGGCGTAAGGCAAATCCCCAGTCCAGTGGAACGATGTTGGAGAGCATATTGTTACCGGTACACAACTGATTAAGCAAACCATGAAGAAGGTAAAGTTGATACGGGAAAGGCTTAAGGTTGCCCAAGACAGAAGCAATAGTTGGGCAGGTTCGAAGAGGCGTCCTTTGGAGGTTGCTGTCAAGGACAAGGTTACGAGAAGGTGTCACCTATGAAGAGTGTGACACGTTTTTGAGCTGAATGGTAAGCTAGGGCCTCGCTATAATGGCCTACGAGGTACTCGAAGGATTGGTTTGTGAGTTTATCGCTGGGCGTTACCTCCGATACTAACTTAAGTACACAATGTATTCCATGTCTCTCAGCTGAGAAGGCATGTTTCTTATCTGAGTCATCTAGTGGACGCCCACCCTTTGAAGATTAAACCGGACGCATCATATGAATGGACTCCTGTCCGGATCATAGACCGCAAAGACCAGGAGCTGGGAAGGAGAATCATTCTGTATGACAAGGTGCATTGGAGCAATCATAAGGAAATGAAACGACATGAGAGCAGGTGGATCTGATGCGAGAGCGCTACCCCTATCTCTTCGAATAAGGTACGACAAGTTTCGAAGACGAAACTTCTTGTAAGGGGGGTAGGATGTTACACCCGAGAATTTTCGAACTAGCCGTTACGCATTAATTAAAAAAAAATTTAACATAGTCGTGAGCGTAACGAACCATCGGAATTAAATTAATTGTAGCGTATCGGTTGTGTTAAGTAAATTCAAAATTCTATATTTGGAATATTGCTATATAAGTATAAAGTAGGAAAGGATATGTAAATAAAAAGAAAAATAATACAAAAACAAAGAAGACAAAAGAAATAGGTGCCGCAAGAGGAGAAAACAAAAAGAAAAAAAAAGATAATATAAAAAGAAAGAAAGATAATTAATTTTAAAAAAAAGGATGATTATGGGGGAGTAAAACTACCTCCCCCAATTTCGCATGTGGGGGGTTAAATACCAAAGGGGAGGTTACGGCTGGAAGGAGGAAAGCAAAAAAAAAATAAATTTAATAATAACATGGGTACCAGAAGGGAGGTCGACAGGCAGCAGAAAGAGAACAGAGGGAAGAGGAAAAGAGAGAAGGAGAAGAGAAGAAGAGGAGAAGGAAAAGGGGAAGTCGGGTATCTCGATCTACTCGCCAGTCCGAATATTCGTGTAAATTGTCAGAAGTCAGGTAGGTTCCCTTTTCCCCCTCCAATTGGTACAAATTCAAGCATGCTTGGGTGATATATTACGTGTTTTGTTGTTTTTAATTGTTAAAATCTATATACGCTTAATCTGTGAAAAGCATGAGTTTTGATTACTGTAGAATGTGGTTGATTTCTGTCAAATGCGTTGATGACTGTGGTTTTGCGTGGTTTGTATTTTTGATTTTAGGGAAAAGTTTGATAATCAAAATAGTGAAACTGCTTTGGTTTTGATTTTAGGGAAAAATTTGATAATCAAAATAGTATAAGCTTTGCGCATGCGTTTTGAGTCTGTGGACTGCGTCTATGCGTTTTGAGTCTATGCCATGCGTGCTCTGCGTCTATTTGATGTTAGGGATGAATTTGATATCAAAATGATTTATTTTATTAATATTATTTAATTGATTAAAAATAGTATTAAATATAGGAAAAATATAAGTAGATATCAGAAAATCATAAATAAATTCTAGAAATTATAAAATACTGAAATTAAATGATTTTCATCAAATTTCTGTGTAGCGGGCCGATTGTGCGCAGGTCTGACTCATTTACTTAATATATATAAAATAAAATAAAATAAAATAATCTACTGAGCCGACCGCGGGCCGGGCCGAATGGCCAACGGACCGGCCCCCAGTTGGCTGGCTCAATTAAACGGGAAAAAAAATATAAAAAAATAATATAATTCTGAATTTCTGGAAATTCTATAAATGTTATTTAATTAATTTTAAATAGTAATAATTATAGGAAAAATATAAATAAAATCGCAAAATTATATATAAATTCCAGAAATTATAAAATGCTGAGATTAAATTATTTTTACTAAAGTTCATTAATTGTGATAATTCATTTAAATTGGATAATTGGGTAATAAATAGAAATAAATTAGGAAAAAATGAGAAAAAAATATAGAAAATGCACAATAAATGTATACAAGCCATGAAAAAAATAGGTTTAACATCAAACAACATTAAATCATTACTCGGATAATAAATGAACCTAGATTTGAGTGCCGGAAGATGGTGAGGATGGGCCAGGGGCCTCAGACGATCTTTAAATGAACCTAGATTTGAGTGCCGGAGGATGGTGAGGATGGGCCAGGGGCCTCAGGCGATTGTGTTTTTGCATTCATAGCACGTGCATTTGCATTGATGGCGGGTCGTGACGTACGGGTCACGGGCGCTCAGGATGGTGTACGGTGGCAGGGCCACGACACTCAGGATGGTGTGCGATGGCGCGGCCACGCACACTCAGTATGGTGACTGCGGGGTGTACGATCTGCAGCCACTTAGTAGGACCCGGGTTCATGCATTGCATGGTGGAGATATCGGCATTTTGTGTGATATGACTTAGTTGCGTGTGACATGCATAGTAGGACATGCATCACGACGTTACGCATTCTTTATCTGGAGTGAATTACTTTTCCGCATTTATATGCTTATGTGATGTCATGTGCTATGTGCTATGTGCTATATCATTATTGTATGTTTGTCTTGTACTACTTGGAGGCAGGTGCCTACTGAGTGATTTCCCAGTCACTCACCCCTACTTCCCCCCCCCCCCCACCAGGTGAGAACCAGGAAGGGTACAATTATATCTTTGCTGAGGACGGGGCTGAAACGGTAAAGTGGGCAGACAGATGGTCGCGCCTAGGATATAAGAAGACCCTGCGACTGTTTGACTTTATTTTATTGGGATCTCACCGGACATCACCTTGTTTAGATTTTCAGGCTTGCATTATTGTCAGGATTTGGTTCTCTATTGTATTGAGGGATTTGCTTTATCAAGATAACTTTATGTTATTGTATTTCGTTTCCGGTCGAAAAATTTCTACGTCTTTTCGGACAAGTTGGAAATTGATTCGACGCTTCGTATTCTCCTTAGTGAGATACGGCGGGCGTACTGTTCCCGATGCTAGGGTTCGGGAGCGGGGCGCTACATTTACCTTCGTATAAGCCATGGGATCTAGTGACAAACTCTCAAAGGTAAAGAAAACACAGGTTCGCGACAAAACTTAGAGTAAGATCAATGAATGTTCGAAAACTGTTCAGAAAAAGAGGAAGAAAAATGTTCAGAAAAAGAGGAAGAAATTTCCGATTAAATTCAGCATGATAAAAAAATTTTGATAATAATTTATATTAATTTTTGTTTACCAAATACCATCGGATTTCACGTTTCATCACTAAATCGTCACTAAAAGGTCAGAATTTGTCAGCTGTTTTACGTCACAAATTCATTAAACATTATTTTCACCGGGACAAAGTTGCAAAGCAGAATTATATCACTATTAACTAGAGACGTAAAGATGATTTTTTCTATTTTTTATGAATAAAAATAATTTATCTGCCTAAATTGAATTCAGAAGTTGTATCTTTTGCATTATTAAAACTATATTAAGAATAGTAAATTGTCAACAATAGAAATATAAAATATATGTAAATTACATGGTAAATAGATAAAGGCAATTGAATATCCACTAATTGTACATGTATAATTTAATTTATAACAACCTAAACTGAAAGCGTGACATCATAATTAGAGTTGCAGCTCAAGTGTTAAAAACGTATTATAGTGGTCGGTACATACCGTTCTATTACCATACCCAAAATCTTAAAGGATAATTCCATACAACACAATGTTCCAATTGATACCAGAAAATCCTGATGGTACAGGGGTATGGTCATTTCAATACCAGCCCAACTTGGGTACAGATCTTCTCACAAACAAACCCCTCCCAACCTTCTCCCAATTTTTCATACCCAACCAATATTGTACACCTGTCTCCCCTTAGCCTATCCACTTTCTTCCGTCTCCCCACCCCCTCTATCACCTTCATCTTCTCCTTCAACTTCCTCCACCATCCACCCCCTCTTGCACCTTCATCTTCTCCTTCAGCCTCCTCCACCTGCGCCTCCCTTCCTCTCCACCTTCACCTCAACCTCCTTATCGTCTACCATCGTCATCTTCTAACCCCAACACCGTCAGACACCACCTTTTTAACCAGAATAGAGTCCTAAACAGGTGGATGTATGTGTGGGTGTGGGTGTGGGTGCGGGTGCGGGTGCGGGTGGAAGGAGGAGATGCGGGGGCAGAAATGGCAGCGGTGGTGTAGAAGGTGTGGGTGGAGGGAGGAGGTGAGGCAGCGGAAATGCGGCGGCGGTGGTGTATGGCGGGGTTCCAAGGGATTTGGTAAAATGAAGGAATGGGTAAATAAAACACGTGTGAGGTATTGATTGGCTAAAAAAAGGTTGGGAGAAAGTTGGGAGATGATTGTTTGGGAGAAGATCTGTGCCCAGCCAACTTACGTTCAAGAAGGCAATAATAATAATAATAATAATAATAATAATAATAATAATAATAATAATAATAATAATAATAATAATAATAATAATAATAATAATTATTATTATTATTATTATTATTATTATTATAACAACAAAAATAAATACTATTATTATTATTACTATTATTATTATTATAAAATAGAAAGATTAGTAAATAGTTGCAATATTCATATTGAGTGATGTTATCAAAAACTTTATATTTCAAGGGGTTTGTTTGATGTTGTTCATGGATGGGTATATGAATAAGTAAAATGATTAACTAAATTGGTTGAGTTTCTTATATTGTGAAGTAACAGTTGATCGACATACCTTGACGCAATTTTCATTATGCGTCATCGGAAAACAACCTATGTGTGTTTCTAACACATATGGGTATAGTTGAGTACATCCGACACTCTCGTATCCTGCCATAGGAGGGAGCCTCAAAGGCAGTGAGGTAATGTTGTTGTTGATCGAAACCAAATACATTATTTTTATGCCTTTATTGTGAATCTATTCATTTTAATTTGTGTTTACTCTAAGAAATGAGTAGATAAATTTTTCACGAACTAATACCCAAAAAAAAAAAGAAACAAAGAGTACGTACTTCTGAAGACCATTTATAAAATCTCACACCTCCAAGGTCAAGAAGTGACATTCATGATTCATTGGGTCCTTATCTTTGGCGACCAAAATCATTGTCTTCCTAAAGAGCACACGGCACAATAATGACTTCTTGTATTTGCCAATAATCAAAGCCTCCTTTCCATGCAGGGGTTTAACAAACTGAGACAAGCCGAATACTAAGTTTTTGAATTTGGATTTCTTTAATAAAACGAACTGTTTGGCTCGGTTTGTTTTGCTAAACGAGCTTCAAAATTGGTTCGAGATCAGCTCGATAACACTATAACTGTTTAAACGAGACGAACAATTCGGTTCGCTTAGCTAAACGAACCCAAATAGGTGTTCAAATTTGTCTCATTTAATTAAAATTAACGAACAAACTCGAACTAAATACGAATCGAACTCGAAGAGTTCGCGTACTATTCGGTTCACTTAACATCCATATTTTCAGGTAAGCTAATATTTATGCATGGTTGACCAGAAAGCTTTGGTCCAATAATATTTCCCCGTTTTATATAAAATTTTATGTAACAGTTTAGAAAAGATTATCGTGGCACGTAGTGTCTATGATCAATTCACCACATTTGTGTACCATTTATTTTCCTTTTTCTCCTTTATACTTACTTTTTGTTATTCACTCAATCGCCACATCATTTGTTCAAGTTACCACACTATTTTTTTCCATCTCGAGTGTTATACTGTTTATTGGTTTTTTAAGTTTTAATGTGACAATTAATGTCATATAACAAATAAGATAAACAGAAAGAAATTATTTAAAATTACCGTATCTATATCTCGTCCTACACAAAATAATAGATAAGGATGTCACATGTTCCATGTCGGATCACAGTTTTAAATTACACCCATTGTGTTTTAAAGAAAATGTTTTTCTAATACATGTGGCAAGCAATGCATTGTTTCTGCTCTTAGTGTCATGCACACGTCTCTGTAACAAAAATGTGTCTCCCTCTGGAAGAAGAGGCTCTCTCAAGAACAACGGACTAAGCTCTACTAAGGTACTTGTCCTCTAAGAAAGCCCAACAAGCTAAGTGTTATAATGTCATTATAAAAGCATATACACTGCCCTATAAATATAGGCTCTCACATTAAGGTATGTATCATTTGGATCTTCTTTCTTCTTCTTCTTTACATATTGTTATAACCCAAAAGAGGAAAAAAAGAGAGAAAAAAATAATAATAATAATAATAATAATAATAATAATAATAATAATAATAATAATAATAATAATAATAATAATAATAATAGTTAATATATAAATTAAGAAATTCACAATTTGAAAAGGGAGAGTTATCATAAAGGTATTTAAAAGAGATAAGGGGATAAGGATTAAAGGAATTACAAAAAAAAAGAGAAAGGATCGTGCGTTAAGGGGGGCATAATGCCTCCCCCCCATATATCGCTATCCAACAAATTAAAAAGGGGTGGGCATTTCAGTTGGGAAGAAAAGCAGAAAAAAAAGTTAATCGGAAAAAGAAAAAGGGAACACAGGGGAGAGCACACACGGCAGTGAGGAAGGAGGAAGAAAGAGAGGAAGGAGAAAGGGAGAAGAGGAAGGAGGAAGAGAGAAGGAAAGGAAAGGGAGAGAAGGCAACCGGGTATTTCAATCGCGTAGTTTTGTCTACAATCCAGACAGGTTCCCTTTTTCCTCTCCAAATGGTACAAATTCAAGCATGCGCAAGTGGTATTTTATGTGTTTTTGTTGTTTTAATTGTTGAATTTCATAGCATGTTGTTCAATCTGTGAAAAGCATGAAATTTGGAATCCGTGGTATGCCTGAACTGTATTGCGTGACTTTGATTTGATTTTAGAAAAAAATTTGATAATCAGAATAATACAGTCTCTGCATTTAGGGGTTTTATGTTTTGTTTTGACCTTAGATTAGGTTCTCATAGCCTGGAAATAGGCAAAAATATAGATCGGAGTCGAAAAACGGACGCCGGAGGCGGCCAAAACGACTCACTAGAGTGGCCGCGCGTGGCCGTCACGCGCGCAGCCTCCTGGGTGCTGCTGACCGCAATATTAAAAAAATAAAAAATAAAATCCGAATTAGGGTCGGCCTGCCAGTGCGCAGACCAGGCCAGCCCTTAGTGGGCCGCGGTCTGCAGCTGCACGACCAGCCCAATTACCATATGAAATAAAAAAAGGGAAGGCTGGTAACGGGTCAGGCCGGATGGCCAGCGGACCGGACCAGGTACCAGCTGGCCCAATTACCAGCAAAATAAAAAAGGCATCTGAAGCGGGCCAGACCACAGCAGGCGGAGCATGTGTGCGTGGCGGGCCGGGCTGTACCAGGCGCAGACAGGGCTGGGATAAAAGGGCCAGCCCTGTTTGCAAAAATAAACATTTTCTTTTCTTTTCTGAATTTCTAGAATTTTAGTAAATGTTATTTAATTAATTTAAAATAGTAATGATTACATGAAAAATATAAATAAATATCAGAAAATTATAATTAAATTCCAAGAAGGATAAAATGCTTAAATTAAGTTATTTTCATTAAATTTCAGTAATTTTGAGAATTTATTTAATTCGGATAATTAGGTTATAAATAGAAATAAATAAGGAAAAATGAGGAAAAATATAAGAAATGCACGAGAAATGTATACAAGCCGTAGAAAAGAGGATTTGATGCCGAACAATGTTGAGTTAGCACTCAAGCAATAACTGGACCTAGATTTGAGTTCCGGAGGATGGTGAGGATGGGTCAGGGGCCTCAGGCATTCATGGCACGTGCATTGCATTTATGGCGGGTCGTGACGTATGGGTCACGGGCGCTCAGGATGGTGTATGGTGGTGGGGCCACGCACACTCAGGATGGTGTACGATGGCACGGCCATGCACACTCAGTATGGTGACTGTGGGTGGGTACGACCCACAGCCACTCAGTAGGACCCGAGTTCATGCATTACACAGTGTAGATATCGGTATTCTGTGTGACATGACTTTGTTGCGTGTGACATGCATAGTGGGGCATACATCACGATGTTGCTCATTTTTTACCTGGAGTGAATTACTTTTCCGCATTCTTTAATATACTTATGTGATGTCATGCTTTATGTGCTATGTGTTATACCATTTTTGGAGGCTCGTTTTGTAATACTTGGAGGCAGGTGCCTACTGAGTGATTTCTCCGTCACTCACCCCTACTTCCCCCCCTCCAGGTGAGCCGGAAGAGGCCTACGATTATGTCTTTGTTGAGGACGGGGCTGACACGGTGGAGTGGGCAGACTGATGGCCGCATCTAGGACACGAAGAGACTTTGTAGTCATTTATTATTATTTTATTGAGATTTCATAAGACACTATCCTGTTTAGACTTTAGACTGTTAGCATTTAGATATTGGCACAGTGACTTCATTGTCGTTTCTGATTTATTATTTTATTGAGGGTTTCTTTATTCATGTAAGTTAATGTCATTGTAATTCGTTTCAGCGCAAAAAATTTCTACGTCTTTTCGGACATGTTGGAAATTGATTCGACGCCTTGTATTCTCCTTAGTGAGATACGGCGGGTGCATTGTTCCCGATGATAGGGATCAGGAGAGGGGCGCTACAGGTGGTATCAGAGCCGAGGCGTCAAATCTGCCTCGAGAACGCAGGATTAACTAAATCACCTAAACATAAGTTCTGATCTTTGTCCTAGAAACAACGAGCATACCCCTAATAAATGAAGTAGACCTAAGTTATGATCGGGTTAAGGGAGGTGGTGCCGATGTTGAGCTTTTCTTGTTAATTACCACTTTACCCCGTGATCAACTATTTATTTTATTTTTGACTAACCTACGTACTTTTTATGAACTCGAACTCCAGGAAATGCCTCCAAGACGTGAGCCAGCAGGAAATAGAGGACGCGATGGAGATGACCATTAGGGTCAAGGGGACATCCCCCAAGTTCTTGCTGATACTCTAGCCACCCTGACTACCTTGGTGGCTCAACAGCAGGTACAGATGGCTCACCTGCAGAAGCAGTAGCCCCCACCACCACCACCCCCAGGACTTTGATTCTTTTATAGGGAAATGCAGCATTCCCGAGTACCGATGTTTATGGGCACTACACGGCCAGAGGAGGCCGAGATCTGGCTCCAGAATATGACCGAGAAGTTGAGGTTATTGCAGGTTCCCGATGACCTAAAGGTGGAGGTGGTCATTTCATTTCTCGATGGTGATGCTAAGGGATGGTGGCTTAGCGTGCAGCGTCGGTTGACCCACAGTTGACTTGGACCCAGTTCCGAGAAGAGTATCAGAAGCACTACATTCCTGAGAGTGCCATACAGAGGAGGATGACTGAGTTCCAGCTACTTACTCAGGGGTCCATGACCGTGGATCAGTACTCAGAGAGATTTCATGTGCTGGGGAGATATATACCTTCCGTTATGGAAAACGAGAGGGCAAAGATGTCTAAATTCAAGATTGGACTGAGCTCTCGATTGATTATTTGTGCCAGACCGGGGACCTTTGAGGATCTACTTGAGGTATGCCGGGATGTTGAGGGTGATCTCAGGAGGGGTGCAATAGATGACCGAACGAAGCGGCCACGAGAGGAGTATCGTTCTG
The DNA here is from genome assembly GCA_036186865.1 of Eustoma russellianum. NCBI lineage: Eukaryota > Viridiplantae > Streptophyta > Magnoliopsida > Gentianales > Gentianaceae > Eustoma > Eustoma russellianum. Next base: position 8,574,239 of record AP025059.1, on the reverse strand, counting down.
GGAGACTCGGGAGATGGCTAAGGGTGCCCCGCCGCCAACAGTCGGGGAGCTCTTTTTGACCACTGCAGCAGCAGAGACAGTTTACTCAGCCACTAGCCATCGAGGGACCAGCGTTGACAGGTGCATAGCAAGTGAGAGCGGTGGCACCCACTACACCATGTGTCCATTGTGGGCGCTTTCATCTGGGTCAGTGCTGGAGGACCAGGGACGTTTCCTATGATGCGCCACCCTAGGGCACTTTGCCAGACTTCCCTACGCATGGACAGGCACCCCAACCATAGCAGAGCCAGACACAGCAAAAGGGGAGGCCGAAGACTAATGCCCGAGTACATGTCATGACACACGCCGACGTCGGGGAGATCGGCGATGTCGTAGCAGGTACATCTTTATTAAGTGTTTAAGTTTCAGTTGCTTTGAATAGATTTCCTTCTTGCGATTAAGTGTTATATGTATAAACCTGCATATGTTAGGTGAGATTTTGATTAACAAGGTCCCAGCCTACGTTCTTTTCGATAGTGGGGCCAGTCATTTATTTATCGCCATGAGGTTTGTCAAAAGTCTGAATATTCTACCTGAATGGCTGGAGGTTCCCTAACGGGTTCAAACCGCTGGTGACCAGGTGTTTGTATCCCACTATCAGTACAATGATTGTGCACTGGAGATTAATGAGTTGGAATTTGCCGTAACTTTAATTCCGATCCAGATGCAAGATTTTGATGTTATTCTGGGCATGGACTTTCTGGCTAAGTATCAGGCCACGATTGACTGTCGATAGAGGCAGGTCAGCATGCAGACGCAGGATAAACACAAGGAATTGATCTCAACACTTTGATCATTGGAACTAGCTGGTGTATTATCTGCAATGCCTGGTATTATCGGTTGAGATGTGGAAGGTAAGGGAGTGGCATCAGAAAAAGGAAAAGATTGTTCATGAAACAGCACAACCCTTGATACAATAATTGCTTTAGTATCTAAATGTTGAAGTATGTATCCCTCTGTATTCATTGGAATACCCAAGAAGACACAAGCTATGGATCTGGCATCAAACTTCCCTTTAGATGGAACATTATCACATGCAAATGCAAGACAACCAAAAACTTTCAGGTGACTGTATGTGGGTTGGCTTTTGTGAAGAACAGTATAAGAAGCTTTCTGATGGAGACGAGGAGATGGGATCAAATTAATTAGATATGTTGCATGTTGTAGACAGAAACCCCAGTAAGCAATGGGAAGAGAAGCATGAAATCTAATAGCCCTACCCACAGTAAGAAGATGTTGGTGTTTCCTCTCTACTATTCCATTTTACTATGACATATATACACATGTTGTTTGATGAATGACACCATGGAGCATATACAACTCGGGCATTTTAAACTCAAGTCTATTATCACTCCTTATAATTTTAATATGGACATTAAACTGAGTGGTAACATATTGAAAGAAGCTTTGCAAAATTTTCTTGGTTTCAGATTTGCTCTTGAGCAAGTATAGCCATGTATATCTTGAACAATCATCCACTATTGTCAAAAAATATTTCTGACTGTACATTGTAGGATGCTTATAAGGACCCCAGATATCAACATGTATAATATCAAAAGGATTCTTAGAAACAGAAAGAAATACTGGGAATGGAGTTCTTTTCAGCTTAGCTAATGGACACACAGTACAACCATTATCTAGCTTGCTGTCTTGAACAGCTAAATCTAGCTTGTTTATTTATTGAATTCTAGCTGAAGATGCATGGTCAAGCCTAGCATGCCATAGGTATGAAGCTGAACTAGCACTTGTAGAATTGAAAACAGAAGATGTTGAAGCTGCTGGAATTGAGGGTGGACTGGTATCACAAAGGTAGTAAAGACCCTGACACTTCCTAGTTGAACCAATCACCCTCCTAGATAACTGATCCTAAATGAAACAATGAGAATCATAGAATGAAACAAGTAAGTAAGGTGAATCAGTAAGTCTGCTGAGAGATACAAGATTGAAAGAGAACGAAGGCGCATATAAAACATTCTGTAAAACTAGTCCACTACTTAGTCTGACTACTCCTCTATGAGTAGCATCAACTGAGAGTTTGTTTGGAAGCTTTATACTGATATGATCAATTGGAGTATAAGAATGAAATAAAGCCAAAGATCAGACAATATGATCAGTGGCACCTGAATCCAAGATCCATATGTTTTTAACAAAGTCAAGACAATTACCTGGTGCCCAAGAAGATTTACATGAGTGCAGCACAGGCGCACAGGGCATTGAGAAAAGGTAATCAATGTTTTCCTGTATATGCTATTGGTGTTGAAAAAAAGATACCCTCGATGGATTCGATACCAGTAGTGAATGAGTATAAGGATGTATTCCCCGATGAGTTGCCAGGACTACCGCCCAGTCGGGAAGTAGAATTTGAGATTAATTTGCTACCCGGTGCTGAACCGATATTGATGGCACCGTACAGGATGGCTCCGGCTGTGAAGGAGCTGAAGGACCAATTGCAGGAGTTACTAGATCGGAAGTTCATTCGGCCCAGCGTCTCACCCTGGGGAGCTCTGGTCTTGTTCATGAAAAAGAAGGACGGCAGTATGAGGCTCTGCATTGATTATCAGGAGATTAATAAGATCACCATCAAGAACAAGTATCCTCTACCCTGGATCGAGGACCTATTCGATCAATTAAAGGTACCCTTTAATCAATGTAACTCATAATGAATATTATAGAATTTTCCAATTAATTATGCGACTTTGGTATTCTTCAGGGCGCTAAGGTATTCTCCAAAATTGATCTTCGATCCGGATATCATCAGCTAAGGATTAAACCAGAGGACGTAGCAAAGACTGTCTTCCGCACTAGATATGGACACTACGAGTTTTTGGTGATGCCATTCGGTCTGACTAATGCTCCTACAGCCTTCATGGATTTGATGAACACGGTGTTCAGGGACCAGCTTGATAAGTTTGTGGTGGTCTTTATCGATGATATATTGGTCTATTCTCCGGATGAGGAGTCGCGCGAAAAGCATCTAAGGTAGGTTCTGGATGTTCTCAGAAAGAAAAAGCTATATGCTAAGTTTAGTAAGTGCGAGTTTTGGCTGAAGAGCGTTGCGTTCTTGGGACACGTGGTCTTAGAGGAGGGAATTTCTGTGGATCCCAAGAAGATTGAGGCAATTACTGAATGGCCTAGTCCGACTAATGTGACTGAAGTGAGGAGTTTTCTGGGCTTGGTCGGATACTATTGGAAGTTCGTTGAAGGATTCTCATCGATAGCAGTGCCCTTGAGCAGATTGACTTAGAAAAAGTCAAAGTTTGTCTGGACCGCTGAATGCGAGCAGAGCTTTGTAGAACTTAAGAGACGATTGACGACGGCCCCTATACTTGCTCAACCCTCAGGCTCCGAAGGGTTTGTCATATATAGTGATGCATCGAAGAGCGGACTAGGTAATGTATATAACTTCAATATTGACTTTATATGCATTACCACTATGGCTTAACTGTGTCTTTGCAGGATGTGTCCTTATACAAAATGGCAGGGTCATCGCATATGCCTCAAGACAGTTGAAGCCATACAAGCATAATTATCTAATGCATGACCTGGAGTTAGCTGCAGTGGTTTTCGCACTTAAGATTTAGCATCATTATCTTTATGGGGTGAAGTGCGAACTATTCACGGATCATAAGAGTTTGAAGTACCTATTCACACAGAAGGAGCTAAACATGCGTCAGAGGAGATGGCTTGAGTTGTTGAAAGACTACGATTTGACTATCAGCTACCATCCGGGGAAAGCGAACCTAGTCGCGGATGCTTTGAGTAAGAAATCTAGCCATGCCAGACAGACGATGTTGGAAAGGGATATGGCAGAGTTGGATCTTGACATTATGGACTCCACAGCTAATGTTCTAGCGGCGCTGATTATCACTCCGTCTTTAATTGAGCAGATCAAAGAGGCGTAGAAGGGACATTTAGCACTTAGTGAGATCCAGGAGAGGATGATGACTAGTCAAGTTGATGGTTTTCAGATCCATGACGACGGAAGCATGTGGTTTCAAGGGAGACTGTGTGTTCCTGAGGTTGAGGATCTCAGAAGGACAGTTCTGAAGGAGGCGCACAACTCGAAGATGTCTATTCACCATGGTACTACGAAGATGTATAATGATTTGAAGAAGCATTATTGGTGGAGTGGAATGAAGAGACATATACCGGAGTTTGTTGAGAGATGTTTGGTCTGTCAGTAGGTCAAAGCAGAACACCGGAGACCAGAGGGTTTGTTGATGCCATTAGAGATCCCAGAATGAAAATGGGAGCACGTAACTATGGATTTTGTGATGGGACTTCCGAGGACAAGGAATGGTAATGACATGATATAGGTGATTGTAGACCGCTTGACTAAGTCTGCTCATTTTCTACCTGTGTCGAATGATGTGACCCTGGACAGATTGGTTACGCTCTACATCGATAACATCATTAGTTTACATGGCATTTCGGTCAGTATTGTCTCTGATAGTGACTCGAAGTTCACTTCTAAGTTTTGGTCAGTATGTCAGAGGAGGATGGGGACCGACTTATGATTGAGTACTGCGTTTCACCCGCAGATAGATGGGCGGTCAGAGAGAACCATACAGACGTTGGAGGATATGTTGAGAGCTTGCGCCATCGACTTCAAGGGGAACTGGGACAGTATGATCAAGTTGATTGAGTTCTCCTACAACAACAGTCATCACAGCGCCATCGGCATGGCACCATTTGAGGCGCTCTATGAGCATAAGTGTGATCCCCTATCCTTTGGGATGAAGTTGGAGAGCACGCTATTACTGGTCCAGAGCTGGTTGAGCAAACCAAGGAGAAGGTTAGGTTGATTCGAGAAAGGCTTAAGGTTGCTAAAGATAGAAGTAAGAGCTGGGCTGACTCGAGGAGGCGTCCGTTAGAGTTTAATGTGAGAGAAAAGGTTTACCTGAAAGTATCGCCTATGAAAGGGGTTGCAAGATTTGGTCTGAAGGGTAAACTAAGGCCTCGATACATTGTCCCTTATGAGGTGCTCGAAAGGATTTGTTTGCTAGCTTACCGTTTGGCATTGCCCCCAGCACTAGCTCAAGTGCACAATGTGTTTCATGTATCCCAGCTGAGGAAGTACGTCCCAGATCGAAGTCACGTACTAGATGCACCGCCTTTGACGATCAGACCGGACACATCATACGAAGAGACTCTTGTTCGAATCATTGATCGCAAGGATCAAGAGCTAAGCAGGAGAATCATTCCATATGTCAAGGTACAGTGGAGCAATCACAAGGAAAATGAAGCCACTTGGCAGCTGGAGGACCAGATGCACGAACGCTACCCTGAACTCTTCGATTAAGGTATATCGAATCTCTCCAGCCTCTATGATTAAGTTACGTCAAGTTTCGAGGATGAAACTTTTGAAAGGTGGGTATGATATTATAACCCCGAAGAAAAACAA
>AP025059.1:8483768-8563914 GCA_036186865.1 Eustoma russellianum | reverse complement strand
AGTGGTAACATAGTGAAAGAAGCTTTGCAAAATTTTCTTGGTTTCAGATTTGCTCTTGAGCAAGTATAGCCATGTATATCTTGAACAATCATCCACTATTGTCAAAAAATATTTCTGACTGTACATTGTAGGATGCTTATAAGGACCCCAGATATCAACATGTATAATATCAAAAGGATTCTTAGAAACAGAAAGAAATACTGGGAATGGAGTTCTTTTCAGCTTAGCTAATGGACACACAGTACAACCATTATCTAGCTTGCTGTCTTGAACAGCTAAATCTAGCTTGTTTATTTATTGAATTCTAGCTGAAGATGCATGGTCAAGCCTAGCATGCCATAGGTATGAAGCTGAACTAGCACTTGTAGAATTGAAAACAGAAGATGTTGAAGCTGCTGGAATTGAGGGTGGACTGGTATCACAAAGGTAGTAAAGACCCTGACACTTCCTAGTTGAACCAATCACCCTCCTAGATAACTGATCCTAAATGAAACAATGAGAATCATAGAATGAAACAAGTAAGTAAGGTGAATCAGTAAGTCTGCTGAGAGATACAAGATTGAAAGAGAACGAAGGCGCATATAAAACATTCTGTAAAACTAGTCCACTACTTAGTCTGACTACTCCTCTATGAGTAGCATCAACTGAGAGTTTGTTTGGAAGCTTTATACTGATATGATCAATTGGAGTATAAGAATGAAATAAAGCCAAAGATCAGACAATATGATCAGTGGCACCTGAATCCAAGATCCATATGTTTTTAACAAAGTCAAGACAATTACCTGGTGCCCAAGAAGATTTACATGAGTGCAGCACAGGCGCACAGGGCATTGAGAAAAGGTAATCAATGTTTTCCTGTATATGCTATTGGTGTTGAAAAAAAGATACCCTCGATGGATTCGATACCAGTAGTGAATGAGTATAAGGATGTATTCCCCGATGAGTTGCCAGGACTACCGCCCAGTCGGGAAGTAGAATTTGAGATTAATTTGCTACCCGGTGCTGAACCGATATTGAAGGCACCGTACAGGATGGCTCCGGCTGTGAAGGAGCTGAAGGACCAATTGCAGGAGTTACTAGATCGGAAGTTCATTCGGCCCAGCGTCTCACCCTGGGGAGCTCTGGTCTTGTTCATGAAAAAGAAGGACGGCAGTATGAGGCTCTGCATTGATTATCAGGAGATTAATAAGATCACCATCAAGAACAAATATCCTCTACCCTGGATCGAGGACCTATTCGATCAATTAAAGGTACCCTTTAATCAATGTAACTCATAATGAATATTATAGAATTTTCCAATTAATTATGCGACTTTGGTATTCTTCAGGGCGCTAAGGTATTCTCCAAAATTGATCTTCGATCCGGATATCATCAGCTAAGGATTAAACCAGAGGACGTAGCAAAGACTGTCTTCCGCACTAGATATGGACACTACGAGTTTTTGGTGATGCCATTCGGTCTGACTAATGCTCCTACAGCCTTCATGGATTTGATGAACACGGTGTTCAGGGACCAGCTTGATAAGTTTGTGGTGGTCTTTATCGATGATATATTGGTCTATTCTCCGGATGAGGAGTCGCGCGAAAAGCATCTAAGGTAGGTTCTGGATGTTCTCAGAAAGAAAAAGCTATATGCTAAGTTTAGTAAGTGCGAGTTTTGGCTGAAGAGCGTTGCGTTCTTGGATCACGTGGTCTTAGAGGAGGGAATTTCTGTGGATCCCAAGAAGATTGAGGCAATTGCTGAATGGCCTAGTCCGACTAATGTGACTGAAGTGAGGAGTTTTCTGGGCTTGGTCGGATACTATTGGAAGTTCGTTGAAGGATTCTCATCGATAGCAGTGCCCTTGAGCAGATTGACTTAGAAAAAGTCAAAGTTTGTCTGGACCGCTGAATGCGAGCAGAGCTTTGTAGAACTTAAGAGACGATTGACGACGGCCCCTATACTTGCTCAACCCTCAGGCTCCGAAGGGTTTGTCATATATAGTGATGCATCGAAGAGCGGACTAGGTAATGTATATAACTTCAATATTGACTTTATATGCATTACCACTATGGCTTAACTATGTCTTTGCAGGATGTGTCCTTATACAAAATGGCAGGGTCATCGCATATGCCTCAAGACAGTTGAAGCCATACAAGCATAATTATCTAATGCATGACCTGGAGTTAGCTGCAGTGGTTTTCGCACTTAAGATTTAGCATCATTATCTTTATGGGGTGAAGTGCGAACTATTCACGGACCATAAGATTTTGAAGTACCTATTCACACAGAAGGAGCTAAACATGCGTCAGAGGAGATGGCTTGAGTTGTTGAAAGACTACGATTTGACTATCAGCTACCATCCGGGGAAAGCGAACCTAGTCGCGGATGCTTTGAGTAAGAAATCTAGCCATGCCAGACAGACGATGTTGGAAAGGGATATGGCAGAGTTGGATCTTGACATTGTGGACTCCACAGCTAATGTTCTAGCGGCGCTGATTATCACTCCGTCTTTAATTGAGCAGATCAAAGAGGCGTAGAAGGGACATTTAGCACTTAGTGAGATCCAGGAGAGGATGATGACTAGTCAAGTTGATGGTTTTCAGATCCATGACGACGGAAGCATGTGGTTTCAAGGGAGACTGTGTGTTCCTGAGGTTGAGGATCTCAGAAGGACAGTTCTGAAGGAGGCGCACAACTCGAAGATGTCTATTCACCATGGTACTACGAAGATGTATAATGATTTGAAGAAGCATTATTGGTGGAGTGGAATGAAGAGACATATAGCGGAGTTTGTTGAGAGATGTTTGGTCTGTCAGTAGGTCAAAGCAGAACACCGGAGACCAGAGGGTTTGTTGATGCCATTAGAGATCCCAGAATGGAAATGGGAGCACGTAACTATGGATTTTGTGATGGGACTTCCGAGGACAAGGAATGGTAATGACATGATATAGGTGATTGTAGACCGCTTGACTAAGTCTGCTCATTTTCTACCTGTGTCGAATGATGTGACCCTGGACAGATTGGTTACGCTCTACATCGATAACATCATTAGTTTACATGGCATTTCGGTCAGTATTGTCTCTGATAGTGACTCGAAGTTCACTTCTAAGTTTTGGTCAGTATGTCAGAGGAGGATGGGGACCGACTTATGATTGAGTACTGCGTTTCACCCGCAGATAGATCGCGGTCAGAGAGAACCATACAGATGTTGGAGGATATGTTGAGAGCTTGCGTCATCGACTTCAAGGGGAACTGGGACAGTATGATCAAGTTGATTGAGTTCTCCTACAACAACAGTCATCACAGCGCCATCGGCATGGCACCATTTGAGGCGCTCTATGAGCATAAGTGTGATCCCCTATCCTTTGGGATGAAGTTGGAGAGCACGCTATTACTGGTCCAGAGCTGGTTGAGCAAACCAAGGAGAAGGTTAGGTTGATTCGAGAAAGGCTTAAGGTTGCTAAAGATAGAAGTAAGAGCTGGGCTGACTCGAGGAGGCGTCCGTTAGAGTTTAATGTGGGAGAAAAGGTTTACCTGAAAGTATCGCCTATGAAAGGGGTTGCAAGATTTGGTCTGAAGGGTAAACTAAGGCCTCGATACATTGTCCCTTATGAGGTGCTCGAAAGGATTTGTTTGCTAGCTTACCGTTTGGCATTGCCCCCAGCACTAGCTCAAGTGCACAATGTGTTTCATGTATCCCAGCTGAGGAAGTACGTCCCAGATCGAAGTCACGTACTAGATGCACCGCCTTTGACGATCAGACCGGACACATCATACGAAGAGACTCTTGTTCGAATCATTGATCGCAAGGATCAAGAGCTAAGGAGGAGAATCATTCCATATGTCAAGGTACAGTGGAGCAATCACAAGGAAAATGAAGCCACTTGGCAGCTGGAGGACCAGATGCACGAACGCTGCCCTGAACTCTTCGATTAAGGTATATCGAATCTCTCCAGCCTCTATGATTAAGTTACGTCAAGTTTCGAGGATGAAAATTTTGAAAGGTGGGTATGATATTATAACCCCGAAGAAAAACAAAAGAGAGATAATAATAATAATAATAATAATAATAATAATAATAATAATAATAATAATAATAATAATAATAATAATAATAATAATAATAATAATAATAATAATAATAATAATAATAATAATAATAATAATAATAATAATGATAATAATAATAATATATAAATTAAGAAATTCACAATTTAAAAAGGGAGAGTTATCATAAAGGTATTTAAAAGGGATAAGGAGATAAGGATTAAAGGAATTAAAAAAGAGAGAGAGAGAGAAAGGATCGTGCGTTAAGGGGGGATAACGCCCCCCCTAAATATCGATATCCAACAAATTAAAAAGGGGTGGGGCGTTTCAGTTAGGAAGAAAAGTAGAAAAAAATAATTAAACAAGAAAAGAAAAAGGGAACGCGGGGGAGAGCACACACGGCAGTGAGGAAGGAGGAAGAAAGAGAGAAAGGAGAAAGGGAGAAGAGGAAGGAGGAAGAGAGAATGAAAGGAAATGGAGAGAAGGCAACCGGGTATTTCAATCGCGTAGTTTTGTCTGCAATACAGGTAGGTTCTTTTTTTCCCCTCCAAATGGTACAAATTCAAGCATGTGCTAGTGGTATTTTATGTGTTTTTGTTGTTTTAATTGTTAAATTTCATAGCATGTTGTTCAATATGTGAAAAGCATGAAATTTGGAATTCGTGGTATGCATGAACTGTATTGCGTGACTTTGATTTGATTTTAAGGAAAAATTTGATAATCAGAATAACACAATATCTGCATGATAGGGGTTTTATGTTTTGTTTTGACCTTGGATTAGGTTCTCATAGACTGGAAATAGGCAAAAATATAGATCGGGGTCGAAAACGGACGCCGGAGGCGGCCGAAACGACTCACACGCCGCCAGAGTTGCCACGCGTGGCCTTCACGCGCGCACGTGAGGTCGCACGCACCTCCTAGGTGCTACTGATCGCAATATTAAAAAATAAAATCCGAATTAGGGCCAGCCTGCCAGCGCGCAGACCAGGCCAGCCCTTAGTGGGCCACGGTCTGCAGTTGCAGGACCAGCCCAATTACCATATGAAATAAAAAAGAGAGAAGGTTGGTAACGGGCCTGGCCGGATGGCCAGCAGACTGGACCAGGTACCAGCCGGCCCAATTACAAGCGAAATAAAAAAGGGCGTCTGAAGCGGGCCGGGCCACAGCAGGCAGAGCCTGTGTGCATGGCGAGCTGGGTTGTACCAGGCGTAGACAGGGCTGGGATAAAAGGGCCAACCCTGTTTGCAACAATAACATTTTCTTTTCTTTTCTGAATTTCTGGAATTTTAGCAAATGTTATTTAATTAATTTAAAATAGTAACGATTACATGAAAAATATAAATAAATATCAGAAAATTATAATTAAATTCCAGAAAGGATAAAATGCTTAAATTAAGTTATTTCATTAGATTTCAGTAATTTTGATAATTTATTTAATTCGGACAATTAGGTAATAAATAGAAATAAATAAGGAAAAATGAGGAAAAAAGAAATGCACGAGAAATGTATACAAGTCGTGGAAAAATGGATTTGATGCCGAACAATGTTGAGTTAGCACTCGAGCAATAACTGAAGCTAGATTTGAGTGCCAGAGGATGGTGAGGATGGGTCAGGGGCCTCAAGCGATTGTGTTTTTGCATTCATGTCACGTGCATTGCATTTATGGCGGGTCGTGACGTATGGGTCACGGGCGCTCATGATGGTGTACGGTGGCGGGGCCACGCACACTCAGGATGCTGTACGATGGCGCGGCCACGCACACTCAGTATGGTGACTATGGGTGGGTACGACCCACAGCCACTCAGTAGGACCTGGGTTCATGCATTGCACAGTGTAGATATCAGCATTCTGTGTGACATTACTTTGTTGCGTGTGACATGCATAGTGGGGCATGCATCACGATGTTACGCATTCTTTACCTGGAGTGAATTACTTTTCCGCATTCTTTAATATGCTTATGTGATGTCATGTTTTATGTACTATGTGTTATATCATTTTTGGATGCTCGTTTGTACTATTTGGAGGCAGGTGCCTACTGAGTGATTTCTCCGTCACTCACCCCTACTTCCCCCCCCCTCCCAGGTGAGCAGGAAGAGGCCTACGATTATGTCTTTGTTGAGGACGGGGCTGACACGGTGGAGTGGGCAGACTGATGGCCGCATCTAGGACACGAAGAGACTTTGTGGTCATTTATTATTATTTTATTGAGATTTCATAAGACACTATCCTGTTTAGACTTTAGACTGTTAGCATTTAGATATTGGCACAGTGACTTCATTGTCGTTTCTGATTTATGATTTTATTGAGGGTTTCTTTATTCATGTAAGTTAATGTCATTGTAATTCGTTTCAGCGCAAAAAATTTCTACGTCTTTTCGGACATGTTGGAAATTGATTCGACGCCTTGTATTCTCCTTAGTGAGATACGGCGGGTGCATTGTTCCCGATGATAGGGATCAGGAGAGGGGCGCTACAGGTGGTATCAGAGCCGAGGCGTCAAATCCGCCTCGAGAACGCAGGATTAACTAAATCACCTAAACATAAGTTCTGATCTTTGTCCTAGAAACGACGAGCATACCCCTAATAAATGAAGTAGACCTAAGTTATGATCGGGTTAAGGGAGGTGGTGCCGATGTTGAGCTTTTCTTGTTAATTACCACTTTACCCCGTGATCAACTATTTATTTTATTTTTGACTAACCTACGTACTTTTTATGAACTCGAACTCCAGGAAATGCCTCCAAGACGTGAGCCAGCAGGAAATAGAGGACGCGATGGAGATGACCATTAGGGTCAAGGGGACATCCCCCAAGTTCTTGCTGATACTCTAGCCACCCTGACTACCTTGGTGGCTCAACAGCAGGTACAGATGGCTCACCTGCAGAAGCAGTAGCCCCCACCACCACCACCCCCAGGACTTCGATTCTTTTATAGGGAAATGCAGCATTCCCGAGTACCGATGTTTATGGGCACTACACGGCCAGAGGAGGCCGAGATCTGGCTCCAGAATATGACCGAGAAGTTGAGGTTATTGCAGGTTCCCGATGACCTAAAGGTGGAGGTGGTCATTTCATTTCTCGATGGTGATGCTAAGGGATGGTGGCTTAGCGTGCAGCGTCGGTTGACCCCACAGTTGACTTGGACTCAGTTCCGAGAAGAGTATCAGAGGCACTACATTCCTGAGAGTGCCATACAGAGGAGGATGACTGAGTTCCAGCTACTTACTCAGGGGTCCATGACCGTGGATCAGTACTCGGAGAGATTTCATATGCTGGGGAGATATATACCTTCCGTTATGGAAAACGAGAGGGCAAAGATGTCTAAATTCAAGATTGGACTGAGCTCTCGATTGATTATTTGTGCCAGACCGGGGACCTTTGAGGATCTACTTGAGGTATGCCAGGATGTTGAGGGTGATCTCAGGAGGGGTGCAATAGATGACCGAACGAAGCGGCCACGAGAGGAGTATCGTTCTGGGAGACACGGGAGATGGCTAAAGGTGCCCCGCCGCCAACAGTCGGGGAGCTCTTTTTGACCACCGCAGCAGCAGAGACAGTTTACTCAGCCACTAGCCATCGAGGGACCAGCGTTGACAGGTGCATAGCAAGTGAGAGCGGTGGCACCCACTACACCATGTGTCCATTGTGGGCGCTTTCATCTAGGTCAGTGCTGGAGGACCAGGGACGTTTCCTATGATGCGCCACCCTAGGGCACTTTGCCAGACTTCCCTACGCATGGACAGGCACCCCAACCACAGCAGAGCCAGACACAGCAAAAGGGGAGGCCGAAGACTAATGCCCGAGTACATGTCATGACACACGCCGACGTCAGGGAGATCGGCGATGTCGTAGCAGGTACATCTTTATTAAGTGTTTAAGTTTCAGTTGCTTTGAATAGATTTCCTTCTTGCGATTAAGTGTTATATGTATAAACCTACATATGTTAGGTGAGATTTTGATTAACAAGGTCCCAGCCTACGTTCTTTTCGATAGTGGGGCCAGTCATTTATTTATCGCCATGAGGTTTGTCAAAAGTCTGAATATTCTACCTGAATGGCTGGAGGTTCCCTAACGGGTTCAAACCGCTGGTGACCAGGTGTTTGTATCCCACTATCAGTACAATGATTGTGCACTGGAGATTAATGAGTTGGAATTTGCCGTAACTTTAATTCCGATCCAGATGCAAGATTTTGATGTTATTCTGGGCATGGACTTTCTGGCTAAGTATCAGGCCACGATTGACTGTCGATAGAGGCAGGTCAGCATGCAGACGCAGGATAAACACAAGGAATTGATCTCAACACTTTGATCATTGGAACTAGCTGGTGTATTATCTGCAATGCCTGGTATTATCGGTTGAGATGTGGAAGGTAAGGGAGTGGCATCAGAAAAAGGAAAAGATTGTTCATGAAACAGCACAACCCTTGATACAATAATTGCTTTAGTATCTAAATGTTGAAGTATGTATCCCTCTGTATTCATTGGAATACCCAAGAAGACACAAGCTATGGATCTGGCATCAAACTTCCCTTTAGATGGAACATTATCACATGCAAATGCAAGACAACCAAAAACTTTCAGGTGACTGTATGTGGGTTGGCTTTTGTGAAGAACAGTATAAGAAGCTTTCTGATGGAGACGAGGAGATGGGATCAAATTAATTAGATATGTTGCATGTTGTAGACAGAAACCCCAGTAAGCAATGGGAAGAGAAGCATGAAATCTAATAGCCCTACCCACAGTAAGAAGATGTTGGTGTTTCCTCTCTACTATTCCATTTTACTATGACATATATACACATGTTGTTTGATGAATGACACCATGGAGCATATACAACTCGGGCATTTTAAACTCAAGTCTATTATCACTCCTTATAATTTTAATATGGACATTAAACTGAGTGGTAACATAGTGAAAGAAGCTTTGCAAAATTTTCTTGGTTTCAGATTTGCTCTTGAGCAAGTATAGCCATGTATATCTTGAACAATCATCCACTATTGTCAAAAAATATTTCTGACTGTACATTGTAGGATGCTTATAAGGACCCCAGATATCAACATGTATAATATCAAAAGGATTCTTAGAAACAGAAAGAAATACTGGGAATGGAGTTCTTTTCAGCTTAGCTAATGGACACACAGTACAACCATTATCTAGCTTGCTGTCTTGAACAGCTAAATCTAGCTTGTTTATTTATTGAATTCTAGCTGAAGATGCATGGTCAAGCCTAGCATGCCATAGGTATGAAGCTGAACTAGCACTTGTAGAATTGAAAACAGAAGATGTTGAAGCTGCTGGAATTGAGGGTGGACTGGTATCACAAAGGTAGTAAAGACCCTGACACTTCCTAGTTGAACCAATCACCCTCCTAGATAACTGATCCTAAATGAAACAATGAGAATCATAGAATGAAACAAGTAAGTAAGGTGAATCAGTAAGTCTGCTGAGAGATACAAGATTGAAAGAGAACGAAGGCGCATATAAAACATTCTGTAAAACTAGTCCACTACTTAGTCTGACTACTCCTCTATGAGTAGCATCAACTGAGAGTTTGTTTGGAAGCTTTATACTGATATGATCAATTGGAGTATAAGAATGAAATAAAGCCAAAGATCAGACAATATGATCAGTGGCACCTGAATCCAAGATCCATATGTTTTTAACAAAGTCAAGACAATTACCTGGTGCCCAAGAAGATTTACATGAGTGCAGCACAGGCGCACAGGGCATTGAGAAAAGGTAATCAATGTTTTCCTGTATATGCTATTGGTGTTGAAAAAAAGATACCCTCGATGGATTCGATACCAGTAGTGAATGAGTATAAGGATGTATTCCCCGATGAGTTGCCAGGACTACCGCCCAGTCGGGAAGTAGAATTTGAGATTAATTTGCTACCCGGTGCTGAACCGATATTGAAGGCACCGTACAGGATGGCTCCGGCTGTGAAGGAGCTGAAGGACCAATTGCAGGAGTTACTAGATCGGAAGTTCATTCGGCCCAGCGTCTCACCCTGGGGAGCTCTGGTCTTGTTCATGAAAAAGAAGGACGGCAGTATGAGGCTCTGCATTGATTATCAGGAGATTAATAAGATCACCATCAAGAACAAATATCCTCTACCCTGGATCGAGGACCTATTCGATCAATTAAAGGTACCCTTTAATCAATGTAACTCATAATGAATATTATAGAATTTTCCAATTAATTATGCGACTTTGGTATTCTTCAGGGCGCTAAGGTATTCTCCAAAATTGATCTTCGATCCGGATATCATCAGCTAAGGATTAAACCAGAGGACGTAGCAAAGACTGTCTTCCGCACTAGATATGGACACTACGAGTTTTTGGTGATGCCATTCGGTCTGACTAATGCTCCTACAGCCTTCATGGATTTGATGAACACGGTGTTCAGGGACCAGCTTGATAAGTTTGTGGTGGTCTTTATCGATGATATATTGGTCTATTCTCCGGATGAGGAGTCGCGCGAAAAGCATCTAAGGTAGGTTCTGGATGTTCTCAGAAAGAAAAAGCTATATGCTAAGTTTAGTAAGTGCGAGTTTTGGCTGAAGAGCGTTGCGTTCTTGGATCACGTGGTCTTAGAGGAGGGAATTTCTGTGGATCCCAAGAAGATTGAGGCAATTGCTGAATGGCCTAGTCCGACTAATGTGACTGAAGTGAGGAGTTTTCTGGGCTTGGTCGGATACTATTGGAAGTTCGTTGAAGGATTCTCATCGATAGCAGTGCCCTTGAGCAGATTGACTTAGAAAAAGTCAAAGTTTGTCTGGACCGCTGAATGCGAGCAGAGCTTTGTAGAACTTAAGAGACGATTGACGACGGCCCCTATACTTGCTCAACCCTCAGGCTCCGAAGGGTTTGTCATATATAGTGATGCATCGAAGAGCGGACTAGGTAATGTATATAACTTCAATATTGACTTTATATGCATTACCACTATGGCTTAACTATGTCTTTGCAGGATGTGTCCTTATACAAAATGGCAGGGTCATCGCATATGCCTCAAGACAGTTGAAGCCATACAAGCATAATTATCTAATGCATGACCTGGAGTTAGCTGCAGTGGTTTTCGCACTTAAGATTTAGCATCATTATCTTTATGGGGTGAAGTGCGAACTATTCACGGACCATAAGATTTTGAAGTACCTATTCACACAGAAGGAGCTAAACATGCGTCAGAGGAGATGGCTTGAGTTGTTGAAAGACTACGATTTGACTATCAGCTACCATCCGGGGAAAGCGAACCTAGTCGCGGATGCTTTGAGTAAGAAATCTAGCCATGCCAGACAGACGATGTTGGAAAGGGATATGGCAGAGTTGGATCTTGACATTGTGGACTCCACAGCTAATGTTCTAGCGGCGCTGATTATCACTCCGTCTTTAATTGAGCAGATCAAAGAGGCGTAGAAGGGACATTTAGCACTTAGTGAGATCCAGGAGAGGATGATGACTAGTCAAGTTGATGGTTTTCAGATCCATGACGACGGAAGCATGTGGTTTCAAGGGAGACTGTGTGTTCCTGAGGTTGAGGATCTCAGAAGGACAGTTCTGAAGGAGGCGCACAACTCGAAGATGTCTATTCACCATGGTACTACGAAGATGTATAATGATTTGAAGAAGCATTATTGGTGGAGTGGAATGAAGAGACATATAGCGGAGTTTGTTGAGAGATGTTTGGTCTGTCAGTAGGTCAAAGCAGAACACCGGAGACCAGAGGGTTTGTTGATGCCATTAGAGATCCCAGAATGGAAATGGGAGCACGTAACTATGGATTTTGTGATGGGACTTCCGAGGACAAGGAATGGTAATGACATGATATAGGTGATTGTAGACCGCTTGACTAAGTCTGCTCATTTTCTACCTGTGTCGAATGATGTGACCCTGGACAGATTGGTTACGCTCTACATCGATAACATCATTAGTTTACATGGCATTTCGGTCAGTATTGTCTCTGATAGTGACTCGAAGTTCACTTCTAAGTTTTGGTCAGTATGTCAGAGGAGGATGGGGACCGACTTATGATTGAGTACTGCGTTTCACCCGCAGATAGATCGCGGTCAGAGAGAACCATACAGATGTTGGAGGATATGTTGAGAGCTTGCGTCATCGACTTCAAGGGGAACTGGGACAGTATGATCAAGTTGATTGAGTTCTCCTACAACAACAGTCATCACAGCGCCATCGGCATGGCACCATTTGAGGCGCTCTATGAGCATAAGTGTGATCCCCTATCCTTTGGGATGAAGTTGGAGAGCACGCTATTACTGGTCCAGAGCTGGTTGAGCAAACCAAGGAGAAGGTTAGGTTGATTCGAGAAAGGCTTAAGGTTGCTAAAGATAGAAGTAAGAGCTGGGCTGACTCGAGGAGGCGTCCGTTAGAGTTTAATGTGGGAGAAAAGGTTTACCTGAAAGTATCGCCTATGAAAGGGGTTGCAAGATTTGGTCTGAAGGGTAAACTAAGGCCTCGATACATTGTCCCTTATGAGGTGCTCGAAAGGATTTGTTTGCTAGCTTACCGTTTGGCATTGCCCCCAGCACTAGCTCAAGTGCACAATGTGTTTCATGTATCCCAGCTGAGGAAGTACGTCCCAGATCGAAGTCACGTACTAGATGCACCGCCTTTGACGATCAGACCGGACACATCATACGAAGAGACTCTTGTTCGAATCATTGATCGCAAGGATCAAGAGCTAAGGAGGAGAATCATTCCATATGTCAAGGTACAGTGGAGCAATCACAAGGAAAATGAAGCCACTTGGCAGCTGGAGGACCAGATGCACGAACGCTGCCCTGAACTCTTCGATTAAGGTATATCGAATCTCTCCAGCCTCTATGATTAAGTTACGTCAAGTTTCGAGGATGAAAATTTTGAAAGGTGGGTATGATATTATAACCCCGAAGAAAAACAAAAGAGAGATAATAATAATAATAATAATAATAATAATAATAATAATAATAATAATAATAATAATAATAATAATAATAATAATAATAATAATAATAATAATAATAATAATAATAATAATAATAATAATAATAATGATAATAATAATAATATATAAATTAAGAAATTCACAATTTAAAAAGGGAGAGTTATCATAAAGGTATTTAAAAGGGATAAGGAGATAAGGATTAAAGGAATTAAAAAAGAGAGAGAGAGAGAAAGGATCGTGCGTTAAGGGGGGATAACGCCCCCCCTAAATATCGATATCCAACAAATTAAAAAGGGGTGGGGCGTTTCAGTTAGGAAGAAAAGTAGAAAAAAATAATTAAACAAGAAAAGAAAAAGGGAACGCGGGGGAGAGCACACACGGCAGTGAGGAAGGAGGAAGAAAGAGAGAAAGGAGAAAGGGAGAAGAGGAAGGAGGAAGAGAGAATGAAAGGAAATGGAGAGAAGGCAACCGGGTATTTCAATCGCGTAGTTTTGTCTGCAATACAGGTAGGTTCTTTTTTTCCCCTCCAAATGGTACAAATTCAAGCATGTGCTAGTGGTATTTTATGTGTTTTTGTTGTTTTAATTGTTAAATTTCATAGCATGTTGTTCAATATGTGAAAAGCATGAAATTTGGAATTCGTGGTATGCATGAACTGTATTGCGTGACTTTGATTTGATTTTAAGGAAAAATTTGATAATCAGAATAACACAATATCTGCATGATAGGGGTTTTATGTTTTGTTTTGACCTTGGATTAGGTTCTCATAGCCTGGAAATAGGCAAAAATATAGATCGGGGTCGAAAACGGACGCCGGAGGCGGCCGAAACGACTCACACGCCGCCAGAGTTGCCACGCGTGGCCTTCACGCGCGCACGTGAGGTCGCACACACCTCCTAGGTGCTACTGATCGCAATATTAAAAAATAAAATCCGAATTAGGGCCAGCCTGCCAGCGCGCAGACCAGGCCAGCCCTTAGTGGGCCACGGTCTGCAGTTGCAGGACCAGCCCAATTACCATATGAAATAAAAAAGAGAGAAGGTTGGTAACGGGCCTGGCCGGATGGCCAGCAGACTGGACCAGGTACCAGCCGGCCCAATTACAAGCGAAATAAAAAAGGGCGTCTGAAGCGGGCCGGGCCACAGCAGGCAGAGCCTGTGTGCATGGCGAGCTGGGCTGTACCAGGCGTAGACAGGGCTGGGATAAAAGGGCCAACCCTGTTTGCAACAATAAACATTTTCTTTTCTTTTCTGGGATAAAAAGGCTGGGATAAAAGGGCTGGGATAGTAACGATTACATGAAAAATATAAATAAATATCAGAAAATTATAATTAAATTCCAGAAAGGATAAAATGCTTAAATTAAGTTATTTTCATTAGATTTCAGTAATTTTGATAATTTATTTAATTCGGACAATTAGGTAATAAATAGAAATAAATAAGGAAAAATGAGGAAAAAAGAAATGCACGAGAAATGTATACAAGTCGTGGAAAAATGGATTTGATGCCGAACAATGTTGAGTTAGCACTCGAGCAATAACTGAAGCTAGATTTGAGTGCCAGAGGATGGTGAGGAAGGGTTAGGGGCCTCAAGCGATTGTGTTTTTGCATTCATGTCACGTGCATTGCATTTATGGCGGGTCGTGACGTATGGGTCACGGGCGCTCATGATGGTGTACGGTGGCGGGGCCACGCACACTCAGGATGCTGTACGATGGCGCGGCCACGCACACTCAGTATGGTGACTATGGGTGGGTACGACCCACAGCCACTCAGTATGACCTGGGTTCATGCATTGCACAGTGTAGATATCAGCATTCTGTGTGACATTACTTTGTTGCGTGTGACATGCATAGTGGGGCATGCATCACGATGTTACGCATTCTTTACCTGGAGTGAATTACTTTTCCGCATTCTTTAATATGCTTATGTGATGTCATGTTTTATGTGCTATGTGTTATATCATTTTTGGATGCTCGTTTGTGCTATTTGGAGGCAGGTGCCTACTGAGTGATTTTTCCGTCACTCACCCCTACTTCCCCCCCCCCCCTCCCAGGTGAGCAGGAAGAGGCCTACGATTATGTCTTTGTTGAGGACGGGGCTGACACGGTGGAGTGGGCAGACTGATGGCCGCATCTAGGACACGAAGAGACTTTGCGGTTATTTGTTATTATTTTATTGGGATTTCATGAGACACTACCCTATTTAGACTTTAGACTGTTAGTATTTAGATGTTGGCACAGTGACTTCATTTTCGTTTCTGATTTATTATTTTATTGAGGGTTTGTTTATTAATGTAAGTTAATGTCATTGTAACTCGTTTCCGCGCGAAAAATTTCTACGTCTTTTCGGACATGTTTGAAATTGATTCAGCGCCTTGTATTCTCCTTAGTGAGATACGACGGATGCACTGTTCCCGATGATAGGGATCGGGAGCGAGGCGCTACACATATCTACTGTTTTGCTGACTTACGTATCGGAGAGTCTTTAAGGTATACCCATCATGTCGGATCATGACGTCATGTTTTTTCTGATAGCCAAGAGGAAAAGAGTTGGTGTTGTAGAAATCGTTTAACATCCATATCAAGTGCTACAAATAGAAATAACCATTTTTTCTTTTATTTTTGCTTAAACATACACTAAGAAGAGACTTATCTAGACATTTACAAATAAGGATTTTACTGTAGGCCCCAACATGTGTTGTTACTTGTGTATGTATGTATACACATAGAAGTATGATTACGACAAGACCGGCTCTCGCCAATGGAGAATCCGAACACTTTTCTGACATAGTTTAACAAACTTTTGGGCCAACTGGCCAACACTTGAGGCTAAATGGACAAATGAGCTGGAAATTGATTGTGTTTGTGACTAAAAAGATTGTAAACTTAGAAGTCACGGCAAAATAACCAAAGGTTAGAGGTCTACGGAGCTTGACTTTGGAAGAACCTTTCGACACTCAAATCAGTTGTAGGATTTTGGAGGAAGCAGACCTCAGAGGAAATCTCAAGTCAATAACTTAGAATTAAAGTTTAGATGTCTTTCCTTCGGACAAGTCCGTAATTATGATAGTTAAAGAGAGACTAACTTGGAGAGCACGAAAAGATCTAGGTTGCATCTGTGGATTGACTCAGACTAATTGGATGTTGTACTTGGCTCCTAAGCTTGTGCTGTGTATCTGGGGGGCATGGAGGTGCAGACCAACAAACTTTTCTGGTCAATGGTTGCAGCACCTAAGTATTTTTGCCTTATTCTTCTACAGATAGTGCTATGTCAGTGACATGCTTTTCCTGCTTGAATTGTGGTCCCCTTTGTATGGAATTTTTTAGGTTTATTTTGAGGCTTTCTAATTGGTGCATACTAGTTTATTGATTTTTATGCATTTCTCGAGAGTGTAATACATATATCTCGATTAGAGGTTTGTATATCAGGCCTAGCAGACATTTGAAATGATGCTGGTAATATGTGAAAGCCGTAGCTCTAAGATATTTCTTCGTCTAAGTCGATACTATAATGGAGATTCTCACAATCATGATTTATTCAATTTAAGTGTTTATTAAGTCAATAAGTTGATGCCACGTATGATTAAACTTATCGCTCGTCAGATATGGCTAATCTCATATCTTGCTTGTTACAACCTGGAAAATTTCGTTATGTCGTAACAATTTCCAATACCGTAAACATAATTTCGTAGGTGTACGATTCATAAACCATTCTTGTATACCGATACATTAGCAAATATGTCGCAAACGATTTGAACGTATACAATAAAACTCAAATTAAATTGGTTAGTAACAATTTAAACTATTAGGATAAATTAAATCAAAAAGAAATACATGACACAACAATTTTATACTACATTAAATAAAAGAAAAACAAATATATACACATGAAATAAAAGAAAAGAAAAAGGTAAAAGGTAAATGTAAGACAACTTGTATAACTATTTAGTAAAGTTTACATAAACAAATATGCATGCTCAAGAATCTTATCCTAACCCATTCCTCCAATCCATACTTGTCAAAAACTTGTCTCCCACTCCATTCCCTCCACTATTTGGCCGGCCACCCCTTAGGAAAAGTAGGAAACTTTTTCTTCTTTAACCCCCACATAATTACATCTTCAACCAACCATTTTCATCCTATCTCCAAGAAAAAACTCAAGAACACTCCAACACCCTCTTTCCCTCCCTCTTGGCCGAAAACTTCACCTTCTACGAGGAGAAGATTTTCTTTTCCTTTCTTCACACCAACATCACTCAAATCAAGCCCCATAAACACTCCATCAACTAAGAAAGATTCAAGAAGTTTGTAACATCTAGAATCAAAAGCAATCAAGGTAAGAACTTTATAAATTTTAAGCTTGATTCTTCCATATAATTAGTTTCATAAGTTGCTCATTAACCCTCCTGTTGGACTCCAAAACCGTGTACACATATGAAGGAATGAAGAAGAACTCTCTTCCAAACCAAGTGAAGGAATCATCATCTAAGTGTAAGAAAAGTGAACCAAGACAAGTACTCTTCCTAGATCCTTCATGGATTTCAAAATTAAATACATATGTTCATATCAAAATGGGATCGTCATGTAGTATGTTCAAGTTTTATCATAAGAATATGAAAGATCTATGATTGTAAGTGTTATATATATATATATATATATATATATATATATATATATATATATATGTGTGTGTGTATGTATGTATATGTATATATATAAATGTACCCTATATACGGCTATGTATATATAAATGTACCATATATATACGGCTAGGTGTGTATATATATATAAACATTGAATAAATAATATGAAATGAAAAATCTTAAGGAAAGTGTACAAAGAATACAACTTTAGTTGATTTGATTATGTTTTCTTTTATGATGATCATCAAGTTTGTATTTCTATGTATTCTTAGTGTTTATATGTTTCAAGATCATGTCTTTAACATGTTTAAGTATGCATCATAATCATGACTTATATACATGGTCTCAATGGTTGTTTGATGATCATCATCTTCATATATACACCCACATATGCACGGCCAAGTGGCCTATTTGGGTACTCCACTTGAGCTTCATCATTTCTATCTTCGAGATGTGTATTTAAATGATGATTATGGCTCAAAGAGTACACTTTTTATTATTTCCATTATGTTTATGATTGTGTGTTGTCTTAAGGTTGTAATCCTAGAATTAAGCAAAAAGAAATGAAGACAACATGTATATGTTGAATATAGAAATGAACCACATATAGCATGGATATATGAAAGGAAGAAAAATGATATATGAATATGTATAATAAAGGCCAAACTTTCGGCCATATAAAAGTAATACCATAAAATGAAATGTGCCATGCTAAAGAATATATCTTAATATAGTTCACATATATATATATACACGGCCATTGAGTGCATGTAAGATATAAATTAATTTTATGGGTTATATATATACATACATATGTGAGTATTACTATGAAATATACATATATACATATGTATATCTATTCGGCCTTAAGGCCATTTAGGAACCCAAAAATATTTCTTAAGTTAAATGCTATGGACACTTATATGTAAAATGTGTAGTAATGAATAAAGTATGGTATAAGTTGGGTATTTGTATGTGAGGAGTTAAAGGAATTAGGAATCAAAAGTTAATTTCCTTAAGTGTTGGAATATGAGTTGTATTTGGAAAATACAAATTAAGAAAGTGGTGTTGGATGAAAATTGAGGAAAAGGGGCTGTTTTGGTTGCTATGGCCGAATGGCCACTTTTGATGGTAAAAGTGGGAGTTTCCTTAAGTTATGATATGTAGGATGTAAATATGTAAGTGATGTTTGATGATAAGTGGTAGTATGACCAAAATATCCTCATATGATTAAGCATCATGTTGCATGGTAATTAGGTTTGAAAAGTTGTTTGTCGCATATCATGTTCTAAAAATATTCATATGCATATGAATCATAAACGCGAGACGATCGATTTTATTGACACACGATATGTTATGTTATGTTCATGATTATGACTATGTTATGTTCGCCGGTGTGACATCGGTACCAGGATGGTAGATGTCAGGGGCATATGATTACGTATATGACCGAGTGTAACACCGGGTCTGGGACACGAGATCTCCGTCGTAGCGCGTCACCGTTAGCACATGTACATATGTTTATGATGTTTTATGTCGTACATGTACTACATGGGGAATCGATCGGTATGTCGTGCATTATTATTCTTATGAAAAGTGCTATAGCCAATGATGAAAATGTTATTATTCTTATGAAAAGTGCTATAGCCAATGATGAAAATGTTATGTCTTCATGAAAATGTCATTTTATGCAAGTTATAAAAATGTCATTTTACGCAAGTTATGAAAATCACGTCAAGTTATGAAATGTAATTTTACGAAAGAACATGTTATGAAAAGTCATGTTTTATGCATCATGTCATGATCATGTCCCTTAGGTTATGATTAGAATATTTGTATGATCATTATGCCTTAAAATGATTAAGGAAGATTATGCATGTAGAAGTGATGATTATAAGTGATGACCTTAGCATAAGATGGATTAGTACTTAAGTATAAAAAGGCATCCTAGGGATATGCTGAGGAAGAAAGATATGATCTCTAAGGAATGACGTAAAATCTTATCTCCTGTTTTATTCTTGTATCATGTTATTATTTGTAAACGGAGATGTGATTATTTATGTTTGTTACTTTATTACTACTTGTCACCCCGTCTCCCCATGTATGATCCACATAAAGAATCTAGAAAGATTACTTGCTGAGCGATTAAAAGTTGGTGGCTATCGCTCATACTTGCCTCATAACATTTCAGAGAACAGGAAACCTGACGCCTTGTTCATTGAGGAGGAACCCCGGCTAGAGTATCTGTGAGCTGAGATGTAGGTCGAAGCTATGTACTTGTTGTGTTGAGATTTATTTCATTGTGATGTAATAAGACTATTGTGAGACATTGTACTTGTGATTCGTACGCATTTGAACGATTTGTATTATTATTACGCATGTCATAAGCTTATTTTTATGTTGCTTCTGCTATATCGATTACGATTCATGTCGACAAGCACATGTATAGTATCAAGGCCTTGTACTACTCGTAGTAGAGTATGGCGGATGCATCGTGTCAAACCCTAGTTCCGGGCGGGGCGCTACAGTTGGTATTAGAGCAAAGGCTCTAGATCCACGGCGGGAACAGTAAAGTAAACACTTAGAAAATTAAGTGATGATCCTAGAACTTAAGTTATGATCTTAGATCAATAGTGATATCCTTAGATTAGGATATTTAGAATGGTTAGGGTTTACTTGAATTATTAAGTCCTCAATTAAAAACTCTAATTTTACAAATTCTGAAATAAGCATGTAGACAAATTAATTTCACATGTAAATTATTACTAATAATACTGCTTTCAATAGGATGTCTTCACGACCTAGAGGTAGACCGCAGCTGACAGACCGGTACAGTTACATCCTCCTCCACTGCCACAGATACCCTCGCAGGCAAGGCCGGTTCCACTTTACACTGAGCATGTACCTCCATCCCCACAGCAGCAGGGTCAAGAAAATTTTCAGCAGGCTGTTCTGTAAGCTTTGGTACAGATAGGTAGGTAACAACGGACACCAGAATCATGCGGCACCTCCACCGCCACCACCAGCACCTCCACCATAGCATGGTACTCATTTCTTTTATGGAGACCTGAAGAAGGCCTGCATCCCTAATTTTGAGGGTGGATCTGACCCCGAAATAGTCGAGAAATGGCTAAAAGAAGTACATTATAACTTTGAGCTGATTCAGGTACCGAAGGAGATAAAACCCAAGTTATTAAGCCTTTTGACTGGTGAGGCCGATTAGTGGTGGACTACTAATTTGCAGCATTTGCCAGCTCCAGTTACTTGGGAGCGATTTCTGAGAGAGTTCCGCAGATTCTACATCCCACCCTCAATTACTTTACAGAAGATAGAGATGTTCGAGTCCTTGATTCAGATGCCTGGTATGACAATGGAAGATTATACCAACCGATTTACTGCTTTGAGAAGATATGTTCCAGCGATTATGGGGGATGAATAACTGAAAATGGTTAAGTTTGAGAGAGGGCTGAACCCACGCATTCGCACCTGGATTGTGAATGCCAACCCGAGGGATTTTGGTGAATT
This sequence comes from Eustoma russellianum, assembly GCA_036186865.1. NCBI lineage: Eukaryota > Viridiplantae > Streptophyta > Magnoliopsida > Gentianales > Gentianaceae > Eustoma > Eustoma russellianum. Next base: position 8,542,776 of record AP025059.1, on the reverse strand, counting down.
ACTGGATGTCTGCTATCGGGTAGAGAGGGAAATCATCAGACGTGATGCTGATACCCGGGGCAAGAGGAGATGGTCAGTTCAGTAAAGGGGCTAAGACTGCCAAAGGAGATGATGGACGTGCACGTTAGCAGAATTTTCAGCAGCAGCTTCATCCACAACGCCAGCCACAGCAGCAGCGTCCACCACAGGCGAATCCGATTCTGAGATGCCCTAATTGCCAGAAATAGCATACTGGAGCATGTTTGCTGAAGATGGAGCTTGCTTTAACTGTGGCAAGATTGGCCACATGATCAAAGATTGCCCTGAGCCCAGGAAGGGACCCCAGAGAGCTGCACCTCAATAGAGAGATGGCTCACGAGCCAATGACAGGGTACATGTTATGAAAGATGAAGAGGTCCTGGATGCCCCAGACGTTGTGACATGTATATTTTATTTTGTAAATTCTGTGATATTCTATGATATTTTAGAAATCACATATTTGAACTATGAATTGCCTCAGGTGTTATAATAGCAAACAACATACCTACCAACGTATTATTTGATAGTGGTGCAAGCCACTCCTTTGTATCGAAAAGGTTCGCTAAGAACCTTAATAGTTGTCTGACATGGCTGGATACACCTTATCGCGTTCAAGAAGCTGGTGATCAGGTGATCATTTCACATCATATATATAAGGATTGTGAGATTGAGATGGGAGGATAGAAGTTCGAAGCTACCCTAATTCCTATACAGATTGGGGACTTTGACATTATTCTAGGCATGAATTGGCTGTTCAAACACCATGCCTACATTGAATGTCGTGGTAAACGTGTGATGATTAAGGATCCAACGCGAGAAGAAGTGATCTATCAGGGGAACTCCAAGATGAAAAAGACACCACAGAATATTTATCTGACAGCAGCAAAAGCGTTTCGATCACTGAAGAAGGGTAGCGAAGGATTTCTTGTGTATGCTCTCGGCAAGGATTCAGAGACACCATCAATTGACAGTATTCCGGTAGTCAAGCATTTCACAGATGTATTTCCGAATGATCTACCAGGCTTGCCTCCGGACAGGGAGATTGAATTTGAGATTAATGTCGTTCCAGGAGCTAAACCGATCTCAAAGGCGCCGTATAGAATGGCCCTAGCCGAATTGAAGGAATTGAAATCACGGTTGCAAGAATTGATAGATAAGAAATTCATACGGCCTAGTGTATCGCCCTGGGGAGCTCCAGTGTTGTTCGTTAAGAAGAAGGATGGCAGCATGCGACTCTGCATCGATTATTGAGATCTGAATAAGATCACTATCGAAAATCGATATCCACTGCCCCGAATCGACGACTTGTTCGATCAATTAAGAGTAAGTAACTTAATAATTAAATAACAAACATATAAATGTTATAAATATCAATATAATTTTTCGTACAGGGTGCTAAAGTGTTCAGTAAGATTGATCTCCGCTCTAGTTACCATCAGTTGAAGATCAAGTCAGAGGATATCGCTAAGACTGTTTTTCATATAAGATATGTACATTATGAGTTCTTAGTGATGCCGTTCGGATTGACCAACGCACCCGCAGCATTCATGGATCTGATGAACACAGTATTTCGGGATCAGTTGGATAAGTTCGTGGTGGTATTTATTGACGATATTCTGATATATTCACCAGACGAGGAAACCCATGCGGAGCATCTAAGGGTAACACTGAATGTATTAAGAAAGAAGCATCTATATGCTAAAATCAGCAAGTGCGAGTTTTGGCTCCATAGTGTTGCATTTTTGGGTCATGTTGTGTTTAAGGATGGTATCTCAGTAGACCCAAAGAAGATTGAGGCTATTACAGAATGGCCAAGAACGGCAAATGTGACTGAGGTCAGGAGTTTCTTAGGACTTGCAGGTTATTATCGGAAGTTTGTTGAATGATTCTCACGGATTGCAGTCCCACTGACTCGATTGACACAGAAAAAGACGTGATATGATTGAACTTCTGATTACGAACAGAGCTTCACTGAACTTAAGAAGAAATCGACATCGGCGCCAGTATTAGCACAACCAATCTCAGGAGAGGGATTTGTGGTATATAGTGATGCTTCAAGAATGGACTAGATTGTGTGTTAATGCAGACGGAACGAGTAATTGCATATGCATCAAGACAGTTGAAACCCTATGAGCAGAATTACCCCACCCATGACCTGGAACTAGCAGTTGTGGTATTTGCACTTAAGATATGGAGGCATTATTTATATGGTGAGAGATGCGAAATTTACACGGATCACAAGAGTTTGAAATATCTCTTCACCCAAAAGGAGCTAAACATGAGGCAGCGGAGATGACTGGAGTTGATGAAGGATTATGATCTCACCATCCCTTATCATCCGGGTAAGGCAAATAAGGTGGCAGATGCATTGAGTAGGAAGTCAAGCCATGCTCGATAGACGCCTCTGGAGAGAGAGATAGCAGAGTTTGGATTAGATGTGGTTGACTCGACTGCGAATATTCTGGCTAAATTGATGATCACTCCTACTTTGATTGATAGAATTAAAGAGGCAAAAAGAATGATTCTGAGTTGATGACCATTGTCAAGCAGTTTAAAGAACAACTGGTGAAGGATTTTCAGTTGCATAATGATGGCAGTCTTTGGTTCAATGAGAGGTTGTGTGTGCCAAACATTGATGGAATTAAGAGAGAGATCATGACTGAAGCTCACAACTCGCGGTTATCTATACATCCGAGAGCCAGCAAGATGTATCAGGATCTTACAAGAAACTATTGGTGGAACGGCATGAAGCGTCAGATTGTGGAGTTTGTGGAGAGATGTCATACTTGTCAACAAGTTAAAGCAGAACATCAGAGGCCGGCAGGACTGTTACAGCCGTTAGAGATTCCAGAGTGGAAATGGGAGCATATTACGATACACTTTGTTACCGGACTCTCTAAGACTCGCAGCGGTTATGATACGATTCAGGTAATCGTAGATCGTCTCACTAAATCGGCACATTTCTTATCCATGTCAATCTAGACGTCTATAGAAAAACTAGTGAGTATGTATATGAATGAGATAGTCAGCCTGCATGGAACACCTGTCAGCATTGTGTGCGATAGAGATTCATGTTTTACTTCGCGATTCTAGAGAGCTTATCAAAATGCCATGGGTACCGTACTCCAGATGAGTACAGCATTTCACCTGCAGACCGATGGACAGTTAGAATGTACTATACAGACGTTGAAAGATATGTTATGCGCTTGCACTTTGGATTTCAAGGGTAGCTACGACAAATCAGTGAAGTTGATTGAGTTCTCTTACAATAACAGCTATCATAGTTCTATTGATATGGCACCATTCGAAGCCTTGTATGGAAGGAAGTGTCGATCTCTGTTGTACTGGGATGAGGTTGGCAAGAGAGCTATTATGGGCCCCGACTGGTAGGACAGACGTTGGAGAAGGTCAAAGTGATACGTGATAGATTGAAGGTTACTCAAGATCGTAGCAAAAGCTGGACGGATACAAAAAGACGACCGATTTAGTTTGAAATGGGCGAGAAAGTATATTTGCGGGTTTTACCAACCAAAGGCGTGATGAGATTTGGGATTAAGGGGAAACTCAGCCCTAGATTTATTGGCCCTTTTGAGATACTAGAGAAAGTTGCAGCTGTTGCGTATCGGTTGGCCCTACCTCCTACATTATCTCAGGTACATAATGTGTTTAACGTATCTCATTTGCGGCGATATGTACACGATCCGAATCACATATTGGAGCAGCAGCCTGTAACAATTAAAGATGACGTTACGTATGAAGAAATTCCAACGGATTGTGGATCGTAAAGAGCAGGTGTTGAGGAGACGGACAATTCCATTTATGAAAGTACAATGGAGTAATCATACTGAACGAGAAGCGACTTGGGAGCCGGAGCAGCAAATGCAGAAGCAATATCCACAACTTTTCGTAAGAGGTATGTAAATTTCGAGGATGAAAATGTCTATAATGGGGGAGAATGTACAACCTGAAAATTTTTGTTATGTCGTAACAATTTCCAATATCGTAAACATAATTTTGTACGTGTACGATTCATAAACCATTCTTGTATATCGATACATTAACAAATATGTCGCAAACGATTTGAACCTATACAATAAAACTCAAATTAAATTGGTTAGTAACAATTTAAACTATTAGGATAAATTAAATCAAAAAAATACATGACACAACAATTTTATACTACATTAAATAAAAGGAAAACAAATATATACACATGAAATAAAAGAAAATAAAAAGGAAAAAGGTAAATGTAAGACAACTTGTCTTACTATTTAGTAAAGTTTATACAAAGAAATATGCATGCTCAAGAATCTTATCCTAACCCATCCCTGCAACCCAAACTTGTCAAAAGCTTGTCTCCCACCCCATTCTCTCCACTATTTGGTCGGCCACCCCTTAGGAAAAGTAGGAAATTTTTTCTTCTTTAACCCTCACATAATTACATATTCAACCAACCATTTTCATCCTATCTCCAAGAAAAAACTCAAGAACACTCCAACACCCTCTTTCCCTCCCTCTTGGCCGAAAACTTCACCTTCTACGAGGAGAAGATTTTCTTCTCCTTTCTTCACACCAACATCACTCAAATCAAGCCCCATAAACATTCCATCAACTAAGAAAGATTCAAGAAGGTTGTAACATCTAGAATCAAAAGCAATCAAGGTAAGAACTTTATAAAGTTTAAGTTTGATTCTTCCATATAATTAGTTTCATAAGTTGCTCATTAACCCTCCTTTTGGACCCCAAAACCGTGTACACATATGAAGGAAGGAAGAAGAACTCTCTTCCAAACCAAGTGAAGGAATCATCATCTAAGTGTAAGAAAAGTGAACCAAGGCAAGTACTCTTCCTAGATCCTTCATGGATTTCAAAATTAAATACATATGTTCATATCAAAATGGGATCATCATGTAGTATGTTCAAGTTTTATCATAAGAATATGAAAGATCTATGATTGTAAGTGTTATAAATATATATATATAACTACATGCAACATCACGAGCACATTATGGAATAAGCAGCGATTACCCCAGCGGTTACTGAGTCTACAGGATGTATAGCGTGCAATAGCGAACTTTCTTTCCAATAGTCCCACTCAATCTTTAGCTAATATTTTGTGCAGTTTTTACGTTTTAAAATTGTTGTTTTGTTTAATTTGGGAGAGTCTCCCACCATAGATAGGCCCAAATGTAACCACGGTATTCCTCCGCCACAAGTGAGGGCTCTACTTATTAATAAAACACCAGGACGGTACCGCCCGTCTTACAAAATATATATATATATATATATATATATATATATATATATATATATATATATATATATATATCTGTAAAATATATATATATATATCTGTAAAAATATATATATATATATATATATATATATCTGTGTGTGTGTGTGTACCCATTATACGGCTATGAATATATAAATGTACCATATATATACGGCTAGGTGTGTGTATATATATATAAACTTTGAATAAATAATATGAAATGAAAAATCTTATGGAAAGTGTACAAAGAATACAACTTTAGTTGATTTGATTATTTTTCTTTTATGATGATCATCAAGTTTGTATTTCTATGTATTCTTAGTGTTTATATGTTTCAAGATCATGTCTTTAACATGTTTATGTATGCATCATAATCATGACTTATATACATGGTCTCAATGGTTGTTTGATGATCATCATCTTCATATATACACCCACATATGCACGGCCAAGTGGCCTATTGGGTATGGCTCAAAGAGTACACTTTTTATTGGGTACTCCACTTGAGCTTCATCATTTCTATCTTCGAGATGTGTATTTAAATGATGATTATGGCTCAAAGAGTACACTTTTTATTATTTCCATTATGTTTATGATTGTGTGTTGGCTTAAGGTTGTAATCCTAGAATTAAGCAAAAAGAAATGAAGACAACATGTATATGTTGAATATAGAAATGAACCACATATAGCATGGATATATGAAAGGAAGAAAAATGATATATGAATATGTATAATAAAGGCCAAACTTTCGGCCATATAAAAGTAATACCATAAAATGAAATGTGACATGCTAAAGAATATATATTAATATAGTTCACATATATATACACGGCCATTGAGTGTATGTAAGATATAAATTAATTGTATAGGTTATATATATACATACATATGTGAGTATTACTATGAAATATACATATATACATATGTATATATATATTTGGCCTTAAGGCCATTTAGGAACCCAAAAATATTTCTTAAGTTAAATGCTATGGACACTTATATGTAAGATGTGTAGTAATGAATAAAGTATGGTATAAGCTGGGTATTTGTATGTGAGGAGTTAAAGGAATTTGGAATTAAAAGTTAATTTCCTTAAGTATTGGAATATGAGTTGTATTTGAAAAATACAAATTAAGAAAGTGGTGTTGGATAAAAAATGAGAAAAAAGGGCTGTTTTGGTTGCTATGGCCGAATGGCCACTTTTGATGGTAAAAGTGGGATTTTTCTTAAGTTATAATATGTAGGATGTAAATATGTAAGTGATGTTTGATGATAAGTTGTAGTATGACCAAAATACCCTCATATGATTAAGCATCATGTTGCATGGTAATTAAGTTTGAAAAGTTGTTTTGTAATAAACGCGAGGCGATCGATTTCATTGACACACGATATGTTATGTTATGTTCATGATTATGACTATGTTATGCTCGCCGGTGTGACATTGGTACCGGGGTGGTAGATGTCAGGGGCATATGATTACGTATATGGTCGAGTGTAACACCAGGTCTTGGACACGGGACCTCCATCATAGCGTGTCACTGTTAGCACATGTACATATGTTTATGATGTTTTATGTCGTACATGTACTACATGGGGAATCGATCGGTATGTCGTGCATTATTATTCTTATGAAAAGTGATATAGCCAATGATGAAAATGTTATTATTCTTATGAAAAGTGCTATAGCCAATGATGAAAATGTTATGTCTTCATGAAAATGTCATTTTATGCAAGTTATGAAAATGTCATTTTACGCAAGTTATGAAAATCACGTCAAGTTATGAAATGTAATTTTACGAAAGAACATGTTATGAAAAGTCAAGTTATGAAAAGTCATGTTTTATGCATCATGTCATGATCATGCCCTTAGGTTATGATTAGAATATTTGTATGATCATTATGCCTTAAGATGATTAATGAAGATTATGCATGTAGAAGTGATGATTATAAGTGATGACCTTAGCATAAGATGGATTAGTACTTAAGTATAAAAAGGCATCCTAGGGATATGCTGAGGAAGAAAGATATGATCTCTAAGGAATGACGTAAAATCTTATATCCTGTTTTATTCTTGTATCATGTTATTATTTGTAAACGGAGATGTGATTATTTATGTTCGTTACTTTATTACTACTTGTCACCCCGTCTCTCCATGTATGATACACATAAAGAATCTAGAAAGATTACTTGCTGAGCGATTAGAAGTTGGTGGCTATCGCTCATACTTGCCTCATAACATTTCAGAGAACAGGAACCCTGATGCCTTGTTCATTGAGAAGGAACCCCAGCTAGAGTATCCGTGAGCTGAGATGTAGGTCGAAGCTATGTACTTGTTATGTTGAGTTTTATTTCATTGTGATGTAATAAGACTATTGTGAGACATTGTACTTGTGGTTCGTACGCATTTGAACGATTTGTATTATTATTACGCATGTCGTAAGCTTATTTTTATGTTGCTTCCGCTATATCGATTACGATTCATGTCGACATGCACATGTATAGTATCGACGCCTTGTACTACTCGTAGTAGAATATGGCGGGTGCACCGTGCCGAAACCCTAATTCTGGGCGGGGCGCTACATTGCTTGTTGATAGGCCATTACCGCTTCACAACCAGAGTTCTGTTGAGATCTATTGCAAGGGCATTCATACTTGTCAACGTATGAATATTTCTTAAAAAATAATGATAGTAATACGAGGCGGTTGAATTCAACTATTATTATATTAGCCAACTAAATAAATCTTGAGTCGCACTAGTCAAACGGAAAAACTCTCAATATAGTTTTAGAGTGAGATTACTTCTACTATATTTTCTTACGTTTTTGTCACTTTTATACTATAAGATAAGTTTGACATTCAATGCAAAAGTGATGAAAGTATAATAAAAAAAAGTGGTGACAATCCCTCCTATAATTTTATTCAATAAATGCACTTTTTTATTAGGCTTTTGCTTATTATAAAAAGTATATGAGACCGATTTTACGGTGCCGTCATACATGCTAATGCTGCAAATTCAAATACACCGTAGTTGAGCCACAACCAAATGTTAAGAGAGAATTATAGAAAAATCGTAGCTTCATCATTGAAGTTAATGGCATTTTTTATCTATTCTTTTTTAAATTTTAGATAAAACATCAATTAAATTACATATTTTATCTAAATTTGAAAAAAAGTTTGATAATGATCATCCAGCTTTCTACACACAGTAACTTCTTTTTTCCCAACCGATGCCTAAATTCAGCCGCCGTTGCCACGAGCCTACCACCCTCCCCTCCTCCCAAATCACAACTGTAATCCCACTTTCAAATCCTCTTATTCTCTTTGGACTAGTTCAATTTAAATCGGCAGGTTTGATTTCTGAGGATTCAGTTTGAATCATAAATAGCTTGTCATTTCTGATACTTTTGTATTTCAGGACTTTTATTGTCTGATTTGTTTTAGTACAATTGAACTATTGAAGTTCGTATTCATAGGGAAGAGGCAGGGGGGACAGGGACGGCCATGAGAAAGAGGAAGGGGATTTGAAGGTCAGGAAGGGGTGGCTATAGGGAAGAGAGAGTGGGGAGGCAGAGGCGACCATGAGAAAGATGATAGAGATTTCAAAGAGAAGGAGGAACAGATTAGACATGTGTAATTTAATAATGTTTAGGTAAATTTTAAAAAAGAAATAATTAAAAAATATCATTAACTCTTAATCATTTTTGATATTTTTATTGCGACTTTGAAAAAGAAAATTACAAAAATATTGTTGACGATATTCTGGAAATCGCCAGCCCAGAATTTAGATACTTTTGGTTAGAAAAAGATTACTTTTTCTGGACGACGACGGAGTCGCCAAAAAATTTGTAAATGAATATGAAAAGGAATGGCGATTTTTCAGGTTGACGGCAAGACTTATGTAGTAATGGAATTCTTCCTCGTTCCTGCTCCGAGACCACCGCCATCACCCACCCAACCTCGGCGCCTGCTCCGCCTGCACTGCGACCATTCCCACGGCCACCACCACCTTCTTTGCTTTTTAGCAACTTAACGGGATCCATGGCAAATCTGATCAGACCTAATCAGATCTGCATACACAACAGCTTTATCCCTTTTTTTCAGTTGAGCTCCTGGCGATCCGAGCGCTCTCTCCCGTCTCTGATTCGCGGTTTTCACGTCTTGTATGGAGCGTCTCCTTTAACACTTGTATCTTTAAAGGTGGTAGGCAAAAGTCAGTTGATCATTTATTTGAGTCTTCCTCCTTCAAAAGTTACCTCATTTCTCAAACAAGTTTTCATCCAAGTACCCATTTCTCAAGCAAGTATGCACGCTCTTGGACGACCACATCTTTAATCTTGGATATCCCCACAAGATTGCTCACGCCTTGATTGGATTCTAACTTTGATTTTCAAAGAAACAAAGAAATAACTCAAGTTGTTCTTAAGAAAATCAAAACAAAATTCACAAGTGATTGTGAAGAAAAAGTAGGTTGTTTTTGCCTAAGAATTCTTTTGAACAATTCTCGAAGTTTTTCGATATGTTATGGTCGGCTATGACCCCTTTAAATAGGGTCAAGAAGACTAAAAAAAAAGTCTAGTCTGCAATGCCAAAGAAATGTTAGTCAAAAGGTTACAAAAAGGCTTGAAATGTACAATATGTTGGCAAACAGTTTGACCCCTTCTAAAAGCCGATTATGGTCGTAATTCTTTCTTGAGAAATGTAGAGCGTGATCTGAAATTCAATTTGGGCTTTTGAATCATCTCATTTGGACATGAGATGAGTTAGATATATCAGAATATTTTCAGTATGGACTCTTGAAATCTTGTCTGAATTGTGGCCTGTTTTTGGATCATTTGCAGCTCGAACTAGGCCTTGACTCCACTTGGAGAATTATAGCTCATTGAGTGTAAAAAAATAATCATATGAAGTTCTCTGAATTTGTCCCATTTATTAAAGAGATAAGTCCAAATTACTAAAAGTGTGTCACGGAATTCAGCAGAAACCGTACTTAAACTTTAATGATATTATTTGGGCCATCACGAGGACAGATCTTGGAGAAGTGCAAAACATGAAAGTTTTAGATTTTTGTCTTATCTTTCCAACCTAACTTGAATCACTTGATTAGCCTTTGTGGTTGGAGAAATGCGACCGTTTTATGAAGACTGGTCCTACTAGAAAATCACATTCTGAAATGAGCTTGCTTCTTCAACTCTTTTGGTATTCAAGTGTCTCCAACAACCTTACAAGGCCTTAAAACAACTCTAATAAACATAGACACATACTGAACAACTCTAAAAGCCTAACAAGCTAAAAGACTCAAAGTTTAGTCATGCAAGACCGAAACAATAAACTTTACAAACAAGAAACTTTAAACAAACGAGTCAAGTAATGAAAGAAATAATACAAATGGCTCATATATATTACAACACATAAAAAATCAAAGATTGGGCTCAAGTAGGTGAACACAATGACCTTCTTTGTTTATAGGTTCGTCTCGCACAATGTCTGACCAAGAATGCATCAACTCTTTGGCTTATAATCTTTGCAATGCCTCTTGTCACTCGATGTTGGTTTGCCTCACCTTTGTTGCCGCCTGGCAGGGGCGTTCAGAGGGGGGGGGCACGGGGGGGCAGCTGCCCTCCCAACTCGGAGAAAAAATTTAGGTAGTAGGTAGATACAGTTGTATTTTTGATTATCTAAATTTAAGGAATCTGTTTCTTAATCCCAAAACTATCTCATGATATGTGATATATGTGTTACTAGGAATTAGGGGAAAAATTGTGATTAGTAGATATACACATTTGTATTTTTTTAACTAACTAAAAAATATATTGTATAAAAAACAAATTGATTTTTTAAAATAAAAAAACAATAAATATTACACCTTTTACCTTATTATTTTCATGATTAAAAAAATAAACTTATTCTGCTACTTGTGCCCTTGCCTGTTTACAATTAAAAAAATAAACTGTTTTTTTCCTTTCAATTTTTTTAAGTTCTCTAGTGTGTGTTTGATTTTATTTTATTTTCAATTAGAACCAAGGATTTGCCTTTTTCCTTTTTTCCCTTTTGGCGTGGGTTCGGAATTGAAATAATGTGTACCACATCAGTATCCGTGTGCTCCGAATTTCATGGCATCCCTCCGCCAGCTATGGTTTAAGGAGAAGAGATGCTTTGACAGTGGTAGTGCGTGAACCGTGTGGTGGCGGTGGTTGGGTTGTGAGGGGCCGGAGAAGAGGGGTGGTGTAGGAGAGAAGAGAGATTATTATTATTGTTGTTGTTGTTGTTGACCAAGGTATGTCGTTTAGTTTATTACAAAAACTTCCCCGTCTCCAGGGGCGTCGCCTTCTTTTTAGAATTCATTTCCAAGTTTTGGCGACAGGCGTGTAGTCGTCCAGAATATTTTTTTTAATATTAAAAACATCTAAAATTCTTGGCGAAACTCAGGAAAACGATTTCCGAGAAATCGTTAACTACATTTTTACAATTTTCACAAACGTAATAATTAATAAAACTATAATTTTATTGTAATTTTCCCAAATGTTAGACAAATTTCATTTATCCGTCTTAGAAGGGCTGAAGGTGGCAAAGGCAGTGCCACCTTACGTGTAAAGCGGCAAGGTCAGTTGTTTTGTCTCATTGATCATTCTTCAGAATTTCTATAAAAAAAATATTGGATTAAAGAGGTAATCAACTTATTTGTTGCTGTGAAATTTTCTAAAATTTTTTTATTGGAATTTTTATTTTTCTTATCTTTTTAAAATATATTTGTTTGTCATTTACTTATTCTATCTCAATTTTGTAGTCTTGGTTTCTTTTTTAGGATTCTGAGAATAATTTAGTTATGATTCGCGCATGTCTATCAAACCGTTAGTTTTTTTTGGAACAATTTTGCAAAATCATGCTTTTGGGAGCCATATTCTCAAAATCTAGTATGCTGCTGGGGATTCTTTGGATTGAGAGTTGTTATGTAATGTGCATTCCGCTATTGCTTGCTTGGGTTTCTTACATGTACATCAAAAGGCCCAAAAAAAAAGTTTAAATACAGAAACAGGGTGTATGTCTTGGGTTTGGAATACATAGGGAGGGAAATAAATATCATAAGCAAGATAAATAAGTATTAAAGCGATTGATGATGAGGATAAAATCTAATCTTCTTAAAAATGTCAAAATATAGACAGCTTAGTCTCCTACGCTTGACGCCACTCAGTCTCAGAAGGTGAATGTGTGCCACACTTTAAGTCAGCGTCAGCCATGTAAGAAAATCGTTTAGGAATATGAACAACCCAGTAATTAATCAAGCCGGAACGTGACAAGATAGTCACTGTCCTTAAAGCAATTTTGCTCTTACCGAAGAGCAAGGTAGTCTTCAAGCAAATGTTTCCCAGGATATAACGGTTATCTTTCTTTCCTTTGCTCTAGGAGAGAAAGATTTAACTTATAGAGTTGTTTGATAATGGAGGAGAAGAATGAGAGTATGGAGTAGAAGAATGTTGAATCTTCATATTTTTAGTAAAAATTATTGTGTATAATCAAGATAGCAAGGCCTTGTATTTATAAGGTTTGGGTTGTGTTAAAAGATCACTTAAAAACTCATTTCAGTCGTTTTTGACTCCTCTAAGTCAGTTGCTAGCCATTCAAATGTGAAGGGAGATGAACCTTGGACCAAAAGATGCAATTTAAAATGAAAAGTTTTGACTGCTGGTACATTGACCGATCGATGTGATCGATCGATGTCGGACAGAAACTTTCAGCTTTGAATCCTGCCTACATCGATCGATGTCCAACATAGATCGATCATGATGTCGGACAGAAACTTTCATCTTTGAATCCTGCATACATCGATCGATGTCACATCGATCGATCCATGTGATCGATCTATGTTGGACAGAAAGTTTCCAACATTGCATCCCCAACATATCAATCGATCGATGTGATCGATCTATGTCCAACAGAACACCAACTTTATTCCAGCTTTCACTTGGTTAGATCCAGCCTATACATGGATCGATCCAAGTGACCTTTTTCAAGTTCAAAGTGTTCAAATCATCTCTCAAACAACATCATACATGTTTATATATAAGTTTGGAGCACATTTTAAAGTACTTTAACGTACTTTTTTCAACAATCCCCCACATGATTCAAACTTATATACAAACATTTCAGAACCATAGAAAACTAACATTTCCCCTATCAAACGAAGATAATGACACATAACGGAGCAGTGACAAACGTCTTGAACTGTCCCGGTAGTACAATTTGTAGTCATATAAACAGAAATAGGGTGACAACCGTCTTGAACCACATATTTCACTATTGTTTAAATAAACATACAAACGACATGCCATTATCTAACTTCTTACAAGTTCACGGTGTGGTGCATTAATGGCCCTACACCCAATCTCAGGTTTCATAAGTGATCTAGAGAGTTTTCCAGGCGCGCATAGGAAGCGGCCCCACTTCCACACTTATATAGGTAATATTCATCAAGTGTGTACTACAACACACAACCATTTATAATGGCTATGAATTTTCCATTAAGAGCATTGAATCTCACTCTCAAACATGCAGTAAGTACTATCCTCAGACATCAACAGAGGAAGAGAGATGTATGATAGTACTTAACAGAACTCTTCTATGGCGTGTTTTTACCACATTGAACTCTGTTTGTAGATCGCTACTAATAGCGAGTTCGGTTCCTGTCATAGAGAGTTCACATCTGATGGAAAAAGTCTCATTCCTCTCGATGTTTTTAGAACCATCTTACGGTTCAGTCTTTTAGTCAAGGGGTCTGCAAGGTTCAACTCAGTCCTCACGTACTCCAAGTTGACCATCCCAGAACTAATCAAGTCACGCACAACATTGTGCCTCAAACGGATGTGCTGAATCTTACCATTGTATATCTTATTCTTTGCTCGAGCGATCGGTGCCTGTGAATCACAATGAATAAACACAAAAGGCATAGGCTTAGTCCACAAAGGAATATCAAGTAGATTCCTTAACCATTCCACGTCTGAACATGCAAGTTCTAAAGCAACAAATTCTGATTCCATTGTTGATTTAGCTTTGCAAGTTTGTTTAGAAGATTTCCATGAAATAGCACCACCACCCAAAGTAAATACATACCCACTAGTGAAGTTTATGTCATCATTATTTGTGACCCAATTAGCATCACAATAACCCTCTAACAATGCTGGATTACCACTAAACATAAGTCCTAAATCCATAGTACCTCTTAGATATCTCAATAACCGCTTTAAAGCATCCCAATGTTCTTTACTAGGATTATGAGCATATCTAGCTAACCTGTTTACAGAATATGCAATATCTGATCTAGTGTAATTCATTAGATACATCACACTACCAACGATTCTAGCATATTCACACTGAGATATACCACCATTCTTATTCTTTTTTAATCTCATAGATGCATCATAAGGAGTGCTAACAAGTTTAACATCAAAGTGGTTAAATTTTCTCAAAATCTTTTCAACATAATGAGATTGAGAAAGCATGTCCCCCCCATATTTTTCTACTAATCCGAGACCAAATATTAAATCTGCTTTTCCCATATCTTTCATTTCGAAAACAGAGAACAAAAACGATTTCGTACCATTTACAACTCCAATGTTTGTACCAAATATTAGCAAATCATCCACATATAAGCAAACAATCACACCATCAAGATTTTCGAATTTGCTATAAATGCATCTATCACTTTCATTTATAACATATCCATTTGTAGCATGGAATTGTCAAACTTTTCATGCCATTTCTTCGGTGCTTGTTTTAAACCATACAACGATTTCTTCAATCTACAAACCTTATGTTCTTGACCCTTAGCAATCATTCCTTCCGGTTGTTTCATATATATTTCTTTTACTAAATCTTCATTTAGAAATGCGGTTTTAACATCTATTTGATGTATAACTAATTTATAAATGGAGGCTAATGCTATTAACACCCTAATAGATGTTATTCTAGCAAACGGTGAATATGTGTCAAAGAAATCTATCCCTTCCTATTAGGTGAAACCCTTAGCAACAAGCCTAGCTTTAAAATTATCAATTGTTCTGTCCGCCTTCATTTTCTTTCTAAAGACCCATTTATAACTGATATGTTTACAACCTCTAGGCAAGTCTACGAGTTCCCAAGTATTATTGCTAAGTATAGAATCAAGTTCGCTATTAATAGCTTCTTTCCAAAACTTTGAATCTATAGACTTATTGCTTCTTTATATGTTTTCGAATCATTTTCTATAATGAAGGCAAACAAAATCATCTCCAAATGATTTTTCTACTATTTTCCTTTTACTTTTCTCGGCGAGTTATTATCATCATTTGTAACTTTACTAGACTCACCTTTTTCGTTACCCGAACTCACTATTTCTTTTTTCTTCATAGGAAAAATGTGCTCAAAAAACTCAGCATTCTTAGAATCAATAATGAAACCATTATCTATTGACAAGAATCTACGTGCAGCACTATTTTGAGCATAACCTATGAAAACACAATCATTAGTTTTAGGACCTATTTTACTCCTTTTGAAATCAAGAATTCTAACCTTGGCTGAACACCCCCACACCTTGAAGTAATTCAAGTTAGGTGTGTAGCCTTTCCAAAGTTCATAAGGAGTTTTATTGGTCTTCGTATGTGGAATTCTATTTAAGATATGACATGCTGAAAGAATTGCTTCTCCCCACATATTATTGGGCAAGCCAGAACTTATTAGCATGACATTCATCATATCCTTAAGAAATCTATTTTTTCTTTCAGCAACTCCGTTAGATTGAGGGGTGTACGGTGGGTGAATTCATGTATAATTTTATTATTTTCACAAAACTTTTGTAAAGATAATACATTATACTCACCACCTCTATCTGTCCTTAACCTTTTAATCTTTCCATCCAGTTGATTTTCAGCTTCATTTTTATACCTGATGAACATGCTTTCAGATTCATCTTTATAGCCCAACAAGTAAACTCTAGTGTATCTAGAAAAGTCGTCAATGAAAGTAGTGTAATACTTCTTACCACCTTTACTTGTATAACTTTTAAAGTCTCCTAAGTCACTATGAATGAGTTCCAAATTATCTGTAACTCTTTTAACTGACTTAAACGGCTTTTTATGGTTCTTAGCTTTTACACAAAATTCACATTTATCAAAGTCATTATTACTTGTATAAGATATCAAGTTTGTGAACTTTAACCTCTTTAAGGCATCCTTATTGACATGACCTAGTCTTGCATGCCAAATATCAAGAGAATCAACAATATAAGCAGAATTAGATGCATTCTTATTATTCATTACACAAACAGCATCAAGTACAAGTAAACCTCCCAAGCAAAATTCCTTCCCAACAAATTCCCCATTCTTGGAAAATACAAGCTTATCAGATTCAAGAACAAGTTTGACATTAGCCTTGTTCAGTAGTACTCCAGAAATCAAGTTCCTCTGCATGGCAGGAACATCTAGCACATTGCTTAATTCCAGTCTTTTGCCTGAAGTCAACTTGAGAAGCACCTTTCCTTTTCTAAGAACTTGGATACCATGTACATCTCCCAAGAAGACTTGTTTGCCATCACTTATTTCTTGATAATCAAAAATTATATCCTTACTGATGGCAATGTGCTTGGTAGCTCCTGTTTCTACCACCAATTCCATAGCACTACTGACAAGGTTTACCTCGGATAAGACAACCGCAACAATGACTTCTTCGTCCGCCTTTGAAGATTCCACTAGATGCACTTGGCTATTGGTTTGTCCTTTCCGCTAGTTGCACTTGGCTGCTCGGTGACCAAACTTTCTGCACACCCAGCATGCTCTTTTCATTTTCTTTTGTTCTTGTCCCTGCACAAAAGTCTTACCTTTGCCATTGTGTTGAACCTTTTGCCTTTTAGGTTTCTTTTACCATATTGGCTTGAGATTGACCTTCATCATGTCCTTTGCCATCAAGTCTGTTATTCTCTTCAATCCGGATGTACTTGATGACTCCATCCATAGTTAACCTAGCATCATCATGCTTCCCTCTCTTCTTGTATTTGCTCCAAGAAGATGGAAGCTTTTCTAGCAAGGAGGCCGTTTGAAAAGTCTCATCAATTTTGATGCCTTCTTGCTCCAGATTGTCCACCAATTGTTGGTATTGGTGAATCTGATCATTGATTGGTATGTGGTCCACCATTTGAAATTTCAAAAATTCATTGACCACATACTTTCTTTTGCCAACATCTTCAGAACCATATTTGTTCCGAAGTGCTGTCCAAATATCCTTTACTGATGTAAACTTGACATAGATGTCAAACCACGAATTGGAGAGGAAGTGCAGAATGTGTCCTCTACAAGTCGTGTTATCAGCCTCATATTTGATACTTTCTGTTTCATCCGTTGGTTTGTCTCGTGTTAGCACATAAGAAACAGAAATCATCTCCAGGAAGAAAAGCACCTTTGCCGCCCAACGTTTGAAGAACTTGCCGTCGAATGGCTCCAATTTAGACATGTCAGGAACTGGTGCTTGTCTGGTTGACATATTCAATCAAAATTGCTTTAAGATTGTACGAAAATCGTGTAGGAATATGAACAACCAAGTGATTAATCAAGCCGAGACGAGACAAGATAGTTATTGTCCTTAAAACAATTTTTCTCCTACCAAAGAGCAAGGTAGTCTTCAAGCAAATGCTTCCCAGGATATAACGGCTATCTTTCTTTCTTTTGCTCTAGGAGAGAAAGATTGAACTTACTTCTAGAGCTGTTTGATAATGTAGGAGAAGAATGAGAGTATGGAGTAGAAGAATGTTGAAACTTCAGAGTTTTAGTAAAAATTGTTGTGTATAATCAAGATAGCAAGGCCTTGTATTTATAAGCTTTGGGTTGTGTTAAAAGATCACTTAAAAACTCATTTCAGCCGTTTTGACTCCTCCAAGTCAGTTGCTAGCGTTCAAAGGTGAAGGGGGATGAACCTTAGACCAAAAGATGCAATTCAAAATGAAAAGTTCTTACTGTTGGTACATCAATCGATCGATGTGATCGATCGATGTCACTTCGATCGATGTCGGACAGAAACTTTCAGCTTTGAATCCTGCCTATATCGATCGATCTATGTATTGATCCATGTCACATCGATAGATCTAATGTGATCCATCTATGTTAGACAAGAAGTTTCCAACATTGCATTCCCAACACATCGATCGATCGATGTGATCGATCTATGTCCAACAGAACACTAATTTTATTCCAACTTTCACTTGGTTCGATCTAGCCTATACATCGATCGATCCAAGTGACCTTTTTCAAGTTTAAAGTGTTCAAATCATCTTTCAAACTCCCAAACAACATCATACACGTTTATATATAAGTTTGGAGCACACTTTAAAGTACTTTAACGTACTTTTTCCAACAAGCCAACCTTTTCAGAAGGCAACGATGGCTAGTCACCTCCGCCACAGTCGATTCAGCTAGAGTTTCCATCTTGGACTTAGCCACCAACATCACATATATCATGGCTGTCACTTCGACTATTCAGCGTCCAAAGCCTTCTACCTCAGCTCAGCCAGACAGCCCCTGCCAGTGAGCAGTTTAGTCATACAACTAGACACGTAAGACCACGTGGTGACCATGCACAAACAGAACATCAGCATGACAAGACATATGACATTCCTCCATAGCTCTTCAATATGCATTTGCTTCACGGACCATAAAAAAAAGGAAAAAAACAGCCCCAACAGAGGCAAATTCATTCAAATGAGAAAAAACTCTATTCAATACATGAAAATTCAACAAATTAGACATGTTTCTTTCGTATTCTAGCACAAAAATATGATAAAACATGCGGCTGACTTGAGCATAAGAAAGTTTTTCTTGGAGTAACTACTCTGTGGCCTATAACGTTGTACAACTTGTGTAGAGTTCCAGTAGCAGACTATTTGGCAATACACTACGTCTACACAAGTTTTTTGTCCCCGATTGATCTTCAAGCCTAAGATCTAACTATGGAGCATTAGTGGGTACGTCTTCTATTATTTGTATCAACTCTGGTCTAGGTAAAGATCCAACTTCGCAAATTGATAAGACTAATGGATCAATGTATGACGTTTTGCAACTAGACAAATAAAACCAACCTGCTTTCTTAATAGCTAAGGTAGGTGTCACATCTGCTTCCTTCTTCGAATCAGGAATACTATTCCTGACATTACCTGTGTTATATAGGAGGTTTAACGAAAAAAGAAAAAAATAAATCCACTTCGCTTAAAAAGAAAAAAGAAAAAAAAAAAGAACTTTCTTTCATCTGGGAGAGATCGAATCGAATGTGATGGCCCTAATGGAGAATGTAATCATAAGAAAGTCCTATCATATGGAGGATGTAATAATTTCTTACATCTTTCTCAATTGATAATATCATGCAACTTTTCATGCCATTGTGGACACAATCAATACAACCCTTCCTTGCTTCCCTTGACAAAAAAAATTAGTCAAACTTTAAAAAAAGCTTGAATATAATTTAAAAACACCGAAAGATAGCGTGTGGGACTAAAAATCAACCATCGGTGGCGCGAAAAATATTCTCTTCCTCCTCCCCTGTGACCCTGTCCAATTTCAACGTCCTTCAACTGCTCTCATCTCAACTTCCCTTTAATAATTCCCATTTCTACATATCATCATAAGTTTCTTCCAAATTTTTCTTTATTATCATAAGTTCTAATCAAATCCATCTTCTTCATATGTTTCTGCAACAGAATAAACCGCTTATTATTTTTCTCTTCCACTGGTAAATTTTCCGGCGATAATCTCCGATCGTCAAGCAGTAGGCCTCTGTCACGATTCATACAAAGCATTTCCGGTTAGTTTTCCTATGTTCTACTTTTTTATCTATACGTTAATGCTTTTATGATAATCATATTTCTGTTATATGTAGATAATATATTTTTGTATATATGTGTTGAAGAACGAACAAAGTTTAAAGGTTTTCAAGGGAAATTAGTTTAGTTTGCATGTTGGCTTAGGCAGGAGCAAAGTCTGACAATATTCAGATATTTATTAGATGACAAATTGTCGGTTTTGTACCATTTCCAAGGACCAAAATCTGTTGTCATGGAATTTTGCTACGATTTGCAGTTTCACGAAAATGAAGAATAGTCAACGAACGGAATTCTTATTTTAGTTTTATTATATGTCTAGATGATTATTTTAATCATAATCACATTCTTCTGTGATTTTCCATGGGGATGATGAACATTAATCTCCACCTGCACGTGGGCTCTGCTGGCAGTTCTTTTTCCAATTATGTATATAATAGGCGCTTTTTTGTTTTTTAATTTTTGTCCGTATTATTTCTTTATTAAAAGGACAGAAACTTGCGGCGTTTCATGATGTTGTGGAAATGAACAAGATCGATAAAGTTTAGTTTCTTGGATGCAGAAAGAAGTTTAGCTGCTTGATTGAATTGAGGCTGATTCATATCATTCCTACAAATTTTTCTTCTTTTTTTTTTTCACCATTCCTAGGGACGATAAATTTGTCAATTCAAGAGTGTCATACTCATGTTACCCAAAAACTTGGGAATTAGCATATAGGACGTAGCTAGATGGATACATAAATAGCATAGTTGCATCAATTATGCAGGTTCGGGTCTTAACAGCCGTAGTTTGTAATTTTTGATCGTATTATCAGTTCCGGTCTATCTTAAAACGGGTTTAGATTGAGTTTCTTGTGAGAATCAATCGTCATTTCTTTTATTTCTTCTACCTAAAAGGACCGGTGTTGTGGTATATTCTACGAACCTCTTTGAAACTAAATCCATAGGGCCTTCGAGGTCGAATATAACTTTTTTTTCGTCCAAAAATTGTGAATTATATGAGGGAGGTGGATGTGTTGGAGAGGAGATGAGATCTCCTGCCTTTCAATCTCTTCACCTAATTCATAATCACGTGACACGTGACAGTATGGTGGGGTGAGGGAAAATGGGTGCAGAAATCCTACCCGCTGGAGAGAGGCAAAGACAGATATCATTATGGAGAGAGAGATGTGTTGTTTAAATTTAGCTAGGAGGACCATGGGACTCCCGTGAGAGGGGACAAAAAAGTGGGTTACCAAAACGTGGAAGTGAATAAAGCAATAGAAACAATTCAAAGAACCAATCCGTGAGAAAATGAATATAAAAAAAAAAAGAAAAGAGAAAAAGACAAAGATATATGTAGGCCTTCTTTTTTTGTGAGTGTTTCATTCTTCCTTTTGTTGTTCTTCCACTTCCTAGAGAAAGGCCTATTTGGTCGCTTTCAATTAAATTTTGCTGGAAATATCTTTGTTACATTTACACAAGTCTCTCTTAATATAATGCTATAACTTTTTTCCTTAAATTTGGGAGATTTTGGAGCCACTTTTTCTTTTGGGTCCGATCTACTTGTTTTTGGGTGAATCGTGATAATGGCGTAGTACCCTTTTGCATTGATTAGCTGAAATTATGAGATTCCCTCTTGATTACATGCATTTGGCTGTAAAGACTAAAGATGTATTCTTTTGATTATCATGTCTCCTTTTCCAATCTGTATTGTCTTAATTTCTTTCTTTAAATTTCGTGGCAGATTGATAACTAAAGTGAAGGAATCTCTTTTTCAGCAATGGAATAGTTTACTGGAGTTGATGTGGATTCTAGAATAGCCTTACCAAGGTTTTTGTGTGCAGTTTATGAACTGGGATGCCAAAATATGGTCTTATTTTGACATTTTTGGATGGACGCACATGAATTGCAGCAGGCATTAGGCAAACTCTCGAGAGCAGAGACCCCTAGACCACCATTGTTTCCAGCAGAGAAGAATCATGGAACCAGGGCGATTAGCCGGCCGCGAACCAGGGAAGTTACTTCCAGATACAAGTCACCTACACCTGTTGCATCTTCTGGGGCTCGGCGTTCGCCTTCCCCAGCTGTCAGGAGAACTGAATCATCAGACATTTCAGTACCAAAGAGAGCTATATCAGCTGAAAGGAAGCGGCCTACGGCTCCATCAGGTCCATTGCCATCAACACCGTCACAAGATACTAATGTGGAATCTGTTTTGGCGTCCAGGAAAGTGTCTGGGAATCGGTTGGCTGAGTTCTTATGGCCATCTACGATGAGGAGTCTTCATGTTTCTTTCCAGTCTGATACATCATCTGTCCCTGTAAGTAAGCGAGAAGAACCGGCTAATCATGTTAGTAGTGATAGAACTTTAAGGCCATCGATCAATGTAGCACGTAAGCATAATGAAACTCCACCAGGTTCAAGGAAGTCTACACCTGAAAGAAAGAGAAGCCCACTTAAAGGAAAGAATTTTGCTGAACAGTCTGAGAATTCTAGACCAACTGAGTATGCGCATTCGCGATTGGTTGAGCAACATCGATGGCCAAGTAGAGTAGGTGGAAAAGCTTCTTCGAATAGTTTGAGTAGAAGCATTGATTTCACTGAAAAGGGTAGCTCAATTTCGTCGTCTCCACAGCCAGGAAAAGGGAGAAGATTATCTTTGGATGGCATGACTAAACCTCCACAGAGATCTACTACTGAGTTATTAGGACTCATTAATTCAGATGAGGGTGGGAGAAAAGGGAAATTCAATAGGTCAATTGATGACTATGCACTTATTGTAGATAGGAGAACATCCTCCAGGTTATTTGAAAAGACAAAGATTGTTGATCCGGTGATTAGATCACAGTCTTTGCCAACCCCTGGATCGTGTCATGCATCAGTGTCAGCTTCCTCTGCTTCCAGAGGTGTTAGTCCATCTAGAGTGAAATCTGGAAGTTCTACTCCTCCGTCTAAGGGGACAAGTCCTGCAAGATCAAGAACTTCAAGCCCAACTAGACAATCCAATCAAACGTCGGTCCTCAGTTTTATTGCTGATATTAAAAAAGGAAAGAAGGCTGCAAATCACATAGAGGATGTACATCAATTGCGGTTGTTATATAATAGACAGTTGCAGTGGCGATTTGCTAATGCTCAAGCTGATGTTTCACTACATTCACAGAAAGAGAAGGCAGAGGTTTGGATTATTTTAAGACTATGTCTTATCATATTTTTTTGCTTAGTCAAGCTTAGAAATGCTTAATTTCATTTTGTTAAGGGACATTATTTAGAACTTTTTCCTTCCTTAATCGAGTGTCAACATTAACCATGACTAGTGTTTTGGCTGGGAAAATTTTTTATTTCTCCACGTTTGCTCCTGCTTATACTTTTAATCTTGGACTTTTTTCGTAAATTAACTGTCACTGGATTATTTCCTAGAAGTATGGTTTTTGATAAACGGCGCAAAAATATGCAGAGAACCCTGTATACAACTTGGAGAACTACCTTGAATCTTTGGCATTCATTCATTGATAAACAGACAGAACTTCATCAAATGAGGCTGAAGTCAAAGTTGTATACAATTTTGAAGGAACAGGTATCCTGTACTAGAGGATTCTCTATTTCATTTGCCTTCTGCATGGTGTATAAATCTGCCAAAGTTCGTCTTTCGCGCCTTAAAATTTCAGTATTGTCAAACTCCTTATTTCTTTAAAGAAAAGGATTACGTACTTTGATCTCTTAGAGGAGCCAACTTTTCATGCACAAATATCTGTGGAACGATTATTTTGGTGAGTTCATTACCACACCACATGAACATGCCTGAACTTGGGTTTGTATGCATCTCTTTGGTCTTTGGTGTTAAACTGCTAATGCAGGTGGTCAATATTTTCAACAGTGAACATCTTTCCATTTCCAATCTATGATTCTAATTGCTTGACCAATATAGCAAGTAGTTTACATGGTCACCTTCTCTTTCATAGCAGCTAATTTATCTGCCTCAATTGTTTGTCATTTATATTAATATGCACCTGATGTAATTGGTTCTTTTAAATTCTAATTTATTTCCCTTTTTCTACTTTCCTTGATGGGCTGATTGATTATGAAAAGGATATTTACCCACATGACCATTTAATTCTATTGTGCTTAATCTTCAGCTTATACCTTGAAGTGAGCGCTTATAAAGTGAAATGTGCACTATGACATTTATTGTATGCCTTTTATGGAATAATGCCATTTTAAGGCCGTGTTGAAAGCGAGTGTTTAAATTTCAGCTGGCCTACCTTGACAAGTGGGAGTCAATTGAGATGGATCACACTGATTCATTGATCAAGGCTACCAAAGATCTGCAGGCGTGCACCCTTCGTCTTCCAATCACTGGAGGGGCAAGAGTATGTATGTCTGTAAAAACGTACGCAGAACCGAACTTTGGAAAGGGATTGTTGTATAACTTGATCCTTCTTACAGGGAGATGCGCAAAGTGTTAAGGCAGCTGTTTCTTCAGCAGTTGATATTTTGGAGGCAATGGGAAACTCCGTATGTTGTTCACTGCCAAAGGTCACATTCTTCAACTGAATAGTAATTCTTTTCTTAAATTTGATAAAAATGAAAGAAACGACGCATGCTCCGCTTGTGTGTGGTGATCTTATCACTCTTATTTCACTCAAGTATTTCCCTTACAAGTAGATTGCACCCGAGCAATCCTCAATGGTTTTTTGGGTGTTCTAACAATCATTGTCAGATTCACTCACTAGCGGTAATTGTTGAAGCAGATTAACCAGATGTTTCTGGCGCATATTGTTCTCTCTTGGAATTCGTATGCTGATTCTTAATCTTCATATGCAATTTCCTAGTGCATGCTTTGTACATTCATGTGCATTACATTGCAAATGATTCATGACTGTGTCATTCTTTAAGACTTTTTTTCCAATGACCAATCTTATATGCACGCTGAGATCGATTATAGACTGGTACCTTTAAAAGTACATTTGTAAAAGATGGATCTAGTTGTTTTTTCGTTGGATTTTATTTCGTTTCTGAAGTGGGTTGTACTTTACTAATAGCAGGTGGAGGACATGAACAACATGGTTTCTGAAGTTGCTGATGTCGCTGCTCGAGAGCAAGTCATGCTTTATGAATGTGAGGCTCTCTTGGGATCAATATTTGCAATGCAGGTATTGACATTGCAGAGCTGTTAAGAAATTCCCAGAATTTTAACATGAAAACTTAGCAGAGCAAGAACAGCTGCGTGCTTGTGCAAAAGCATAAGATACTCTTTATTCAAACAGATCAATTAAACCATGATTGCAGTTATGCTTGTCTTAGGAACAATTCTTGAAAATTTGCTGTTTAAACAATTGGATTGTCCACATCTGTCCGTCAGTAACTTTTGGACATGTTAAAACTCAGTTTATCGATGTCAAAACAACGTATAAGGTTTCGTTGATTAGTCGAAAGTGGTGTTTGTTAGTTCATTTCATCATTCTTCAAGCTTATTCTTTATTCAAGCTAGGTGTTTGCCTCTTCCAAGAATGTACTTCATCGTTTTTTTTTTTTTTTGATTTACGGCTTTGAAATCACTGCAGGCGGAGGAGTCCAGCCTTCGGAGCCATCTAATACAATTGAAAGAAGCATGGAAGAGCGCACGGCTGGTCTTGTGAATCCAAGGGCTCTCAGCGGCTTGTCTTAGCAGTGCAGCTAACAACTTATTTCAATCTGATAAAGTAGTGTTTTTTCTGGTGGTACAAAGTGTACAGGACATTACCCAAAAAAAAAAAAAGGCGTATATGGAATGTGTATGTATAGGTATTAGAAGTGGTTCTCCTCATCTGAACTCGAGCAGTGTTGTGCAAGTTTTTTTACTCGCCCCTGTAAGTTTCAGTTGTGTAGGAACTAGAGTTTTTCTCATGTGCTAATTGCCAAACTTCAAAAGGGAGAATTAATGAAAGTTTTGAAGTTCAATGGGTTATTTCTCCATTTGCAAAAACCATTTAGAGAAGTTAATTTTTTTCCCCTTTTTCTAGTCATGTCATCATAGGAACTTTTTTTTTTTTTGAGTCTTGGCTCTCAGATACCATGAATGAACTACGAGTGGGTGAGTCGCCACATTGCACGGTGATGTTTTTATTTTATTTTTGGCACTCATCCAAAGTAGTACCAAGTTATTTCCTAATGCCAATTTTATAAGTCCCAGTCTAAAAGATGGGACAAAGTCCTACCATGAGAAAGCATTTTATTATACTATCATATGAAAACTTTCGGAAATTATTGTATGGCAGCATTTTATTATCATTTTGCCTTATCGTAATTAAAGTTTTCGATACTTGAAAAAAAGAAGAAACTGATTCTAAATAAGAAAACAACCATCAAATTACAGACCATTTGATATATTCCATCAAGATTAAGGGACCACTATCAACCAAAAAAAAAAGGAAAAAACAAAACGAAACAAAAAATACGGCATACAAAATTGTGTAAAACGGCAATTCACAAAGAACAACTTCCCGCCAATATTTCTTGCAAATGATCAGCCGAGTGGCTGCATCCACAGCTCAACGTGATTCGAACTTCTTATTAAGCCTATTAAATAAGGCCTCAAAGATTTGTGAACTCAATCAAATCCATGCCCAAGTCATAATCAACGGCCTAGGAAAAAGTTTGGTAACCATAACAAAGCTAACCAACAAACTATTTGATTTCAAAGCCATATCTCAGGCCAAGCTCCTCTTTAAATCTGTCTCCAGCAAAACATCTCCTGATCTTTTCTACTATAACGTGGTCATTAGGGGATTCTCTCAGAATAATTGCCCCTTGGATGCTTTGTCTTATTATAGCAATTTTCGAACAAGGACTTTGTTAAAACCAGATAATTTCACCTTTGCTTTTGTTGTTTCTGCTGTTTCTTCGTCTGGGATTGAAAAAGTTGGGATTTTGCTTCATGGGCAGGTTTTGGTTTCTGGGTTTGGCTCGGATTTGTATGTTGGGTCCGCTTTGGTGGATATGTACATGGGGTGCTTGAAAGTTGGGTGTGCATATAAGGTGTTTGAAGAAATCTCTTATCCGGATACAGTACTTTGGAATACTATGGTTTCTGGTTTAATGAAAAATTGTTGTTTTTATGAGTCTCTTTCTGTTTTCCATGACATGGTTGTAGATGGTACTGAAATTGATTCCACAACCTTGGCTGTGGTCCTTTCAGCATCTGCTGAGTTGCAGGAGTTAAAGGTTGGGATGATGATTCAAGACATGGCCTTGAAGCTTGGCTACCAGCAACATAATTATGTGCTTACTGGTTTGATTTCACTGTACTCAAAATGTGGAGACGCTTCAACTGCCAAGCATTTATTTGAGCTGATTGAAAACCCTGACTTGATCTCACAGAATGCAATGATTTCAGGTTTCACCAGTAATAATGACACTAAGTCTTCTGTGAGGTTGTTTAAAGAGCTGCTTTTTAGGGGCAACAAAGTGAACTCCAGTACGATTGTTGGATTAATTCCCGTATCAAGCCCATTCACATATTTGGGACTTTCTCAGTCGATTCATGGATTCTCTATAAAGTATGGTCTGGTTTCATGTCCTTCTGTTTCAACTGCTCTAATAACAGTTTATAGCAGGCTGAATGAAACACAGTTGGCTAGACATCTGTTTGACGAGTCTCCGGACAGAAGTTTAGCATCATGGAACGCAATGATCTCTGGTTATGCCCAAAGTGGCCAAACAGAAATGGCCATATCTCTTTTTCGTGAAATGCAGGCACTTGAAGTCCATCCAAATCCAGTCACAATTACCAGTATTCTTTCAGCATGTGCTCAACTGGGGGCACCAACTCTAGGGAAATGGGTCCAAGATTTAATAAAAGAGCACGATTTTGGGGCTAACATATATGTTTCAACAGCGTTGATCGATATGTATTCAAAGTGCGGCAAAATTGAGGATGCTCAGAGAGTTTTTGATTCCATGCAAGAGAAAAACGTGGTCACGTGGAATGCCATGATCTCTGGATATGGACTTCATGGAATGGGCCAGGATGCACTATTAGTTTTTGAAAAAATGCTGCACTCTGGAGTTATGCCAACAGGAATTACTTTCCTCTCTGTCTTCTATGCCTGTAGCCATTCTGGAATGGTAGAGGAAGGACACAGAATTTTTAATGACATGATCCATAGTCATGGATGTAAGCCATCCAGTGAACACTATGCCTGCATGATAGATCTACTCGGTCGTGCAGGACGCTTAGAAAATGCTTTGGAATTCATAAAGCAGATGCCAGTTGCACCTGGTCCTGCTGAGTGGGGTGCGCTATTAGGTGCTTGCATGATTCACAGGGACAGTGATCTAGCCCAGTTTGCTTCGACTAAACTATTTGAACTAGATGAAAAAAGTGTTGGATACTATGTTTTACTATCAAATCTTTACTCAATAGACCTGAAATATCCAGAGGCTGCTTCAGTAAGGCAAATGGTAAAGAAGAAAAATCTTGCAAAGACACCGGGATATACTTTAATAGAGGTGACTGGGATTCCACATGTCTTTACGTCGAACGACCAATCTCATCCAGAAGCTGCAAGGATTAATATAATGCTGGAAAATCTGATGGAAAGGATGAGGGAAGCAGGATTTCAAGCTGAAATTACTCCAGCTCTGCATGATGTGGAGGAGGAAGAGAAGGAGCTAATGGTGAAATTCCACAGTGAGAGGCTGGCAATTGCTTTTGGACTTATTACATCTGAACCAGGATCTAATATTACACTCATTAAGAACCTCAGAGTTTGCCAAGACTGCCATAGTTTTACTAAGTTTGTATCCAAGATGACTGAGCGCCTCATTGTTGTAAGGGATGCTAATAGGTTTCATCATTTCAGAGATGGTCAATGTTCTTGTGGAGACTACTGGTGAAGAAGCTGGACAACAACATTGAAGCTCTAAGGTTGGAACAGAGTTACTAGTATGGTTCCTATAGGTTATTAAAAGAGTTAGCTCATGAAAATCTATCTTTGGCTGCAACAAACCTCAAATGGAATGGATCATGAATTGTGGTAGTTTCAAGAAACATGCAATATCTGTTGTTTTTTACATGGATGGACCTTTCAACTATTGTTTTTTTTGTTTAATTTAAGACTCCACTCTAATTTAAATGTTTGTCTCCTTGTTTCAGTCAGATCCAATCGGAATTTCTTACTTGCATAGAACATAAAGGAACCAGTTGACCTAAACACAGACTTCTTCCTTCTCCTCCCCCCTGTCCCACCTTCGAAAAGAGAAAAAACTGCATCTTTGTGTCCTGAAATTGTTGTTTTTGTTGTCTTGCAAAGGTTGAAGTTTTCCTCTTTTCTTTTCTTCCTTTTTTGGTTATATATACCGGGCTTGGAAGTCATCTAGATAATTGCATGGACATTAAGAACACTTCTCTATATCAAATCATGGTTGCAAATATTTTGTGAAAGTTGTAGTTATGTGAGCCTCCTCATTGCAACCTGGTGTTTCTTTAAGGTCAGTAAGACAAGCATATGTAATGAACACCTAGTCAGGCAAAAACAGGGGCGTTTCTGTCTGCCATTCTGATCAGAAATCTTTTATGGCTGCTGTCTTGTTCAATTTTCCGGTTTTACTTCTTCTGCCACCATGTTTCATGTTCCTTCAGCTTTTCTTCGTAGGTTCGAGACTTCTCCCCTAGAATTTCAATTGTAGTTTGCAGACTCTATATATTATCAAGTTGTCATGATTTGCATTTATTCATACGTATATGCATATCTATACTTCTTAAGCCAAATGATCCTTATGCTTTGATGAACAGATGTAAGACATTAACTCAGATTTCAAGTGGTTCCTTGAAAGCTTGGGAAAAAAGAAAGGGAAAACTTGTTGCAAAAGATCAATGAGCTTTCAGATTGCTAACAGTCGGCTGCCAGGTTTCACAACTTTCTTTGCATGCAACATACAAAATTGTATTTACTAAAAATTCCTTTGGTAGCTTATTCTTTTTTCTTTTTTCTTTCGTTTTGGTCATACAATTGACTATTGACACCAGAATGTAAGTACACCTCAGAATTCCTCTTAAAATTTGACGAAGATAGTTTAGCAATTAATGCCGCATTGCTTGACATCAGGTCCCTTAGTTTTCAGTATAAATGGATCAATTCGAACCCACAGCAAGGAGAAGATAGATGCCAATAGCACTGACCAAATAATGACAATGGTAGGCGTTCTATTCTGCTTTCCCATTAGGCCTTTAAGGAATGGGTAGAGATGAACAATTACCCAGAAAGCAAAAAAGAGCTTCCCGAACAAAGGTCCCCATGATTGGTAGCCAGTGTTTATTGCATCTGAAATTCCAGCCACAACCCCAACAAGGTTGATAATGAGAATAGTGGTTGGTGGGATTAAGAGAGTAGTCCATTTGAAGGCATATAGTTCGCCAAAGTCTTCATCGTCGCCTGCTTTAGATGTTACAGTGAAATTCGTGTCAATTCCAGCCAAAATTTTCAGAAGACCTTGTATCACGGCGAATAGATGAGCGGATACACCACCAATCACCCAAAATTGTTCATTTCTCCACCATTCCTCAATGCTAACACCACTCCACCTCAGCTCAAGAATTCCAGTTGCAAATATTGAGAGGAAGAGGGCAATGAAAAATAGGCTTGCAAAGGTGCTTATCTGCAGTAAGTACCAATAAAGTCTGTTAAAATATTGAGAAAAGGCTTTGTATATTATTTGATATATCCTTGTAATCCTAATTTATAATTTATTCTTAACATACAACACATTTACAACAGATACCAGTATATCCCAACGACAGCAAAAGCTATCGCTAGGGTCTGGAGAGAGTGAGAGGAAGACAAACAATGCCTCCATCCAAAACGATAGAGAGTTTGCTTCCAGTGAGACCCGCGGCTCTATATGTACGTGTATAGATGATACACTAATAGGGATATGGTGTGCTAATGTGTTAGTGAATGAATTTAGTAAGTACAAATAGAAAGCTTCCGATATTAAAATAGTCATAACCGTGTATATGCACGAATAACATGTCTAAAATAGTCACACAACTAGATATCGGTCTTGAGTTTTTAGTTGGGATGGTTGAAGTGTTAATCTCTTTTACTCATCTTAAGTCTTTAGGTGATATGATAATTCCGGACTTATGATCTGAGGTCTTAAGATGGTTCATGTTAGAAGAAACGAAGGTTCTGATCTTACCTCTGGCATTATGAATTTTCCAGTGAGCAGGCAGATGGCAGGGAGGATACAGTAGGCGAGTAGAGGTAAGGAGGTGAAAGGATAGACAGTTGTGTTGACATAAGACAAACGCTCTAGCCATTTGAGCTTTCCTCCCTTGTAACCATACCATACAGGGCTATGCCTACTGAAAAAGATCTCAACTGAACCAAGGGCCCAACGAAGCACCTGGTTGAGACGATCAGATAGATTTATAGGTGCTGAACCTTTGAAAGCAGGTCTCTTAGGCATACAGTAAATGGATCTCCAACCCCGACAGTGCATCTTGAAACCCGTTAGGATATCTTCTGTAATAGAGCCATAAATCCAACCCAACTACATGTACCAACAGAGTTGTGTCAGTATTTATGCAGGAAAATGAAAATGTCTTTCAATTGTTCCATGTTTCAGATTGGGAAACGTATCAGATGATGCTACATTTAAACAAATGCACCAAACTAAATCTTGTCTGGTCAGAAAGTGTTCATAGAGCAATGAGGAGTAATAAGAAAATTCACAAATGCACTATTTCTAGTTCTGTGTTCATATTTAGTACCTCTGTACCCCACTCTGTTTTGTCTTCATAGCCGCAGCTGATCACGTGGATGGCTTCTTTCAGCAGAGCTGCTGGGCTGGAGGAAGGTGGAACACCACCTTCAGTCATCAAAGTGGAGGTCACGAATATTGCTGATTGCCCAAACTTCTTCTCAAAGTTCATTTGAGACACTAGTATCTCTTTGTCATCCTCAAATCCTACCAAACAAACAAATGATAAGTTCCATAGTCAGGGAACTGTTACAGCTGCCAAGATCTATTTTTGTACTTGGTTGACATACAAAGAATGTAAAATACCTTGACTGGCACCATTGCTATCTGTTCCATGTTTAGCATACTTTTGAAGTTTCTTACGCCTTCCAAAGCAAGGGAAGCAATCACAACTCACCATTTTAGGTCGTTTGGGGCCCTTTGGAGGCTCATATCCATATAAAGCTTGTCGTCGGAAAACACATCCTGTACCAACATAGACCGGACCTTGGATTCCATCAAGCCCTTTCATGTTTATCTGAATAGAAACAATGAGATTGCTTAAAGAAGCAGAATAATGTAGAGTACGTAAATTTGATCCAATATATTGCCATACTTAGGTACTTCGCAAGCCAAATTATACTATCTCTAATGGCTTCCTAAAGAACAGAAAAAGCTAATGTCAGGTTTTAGTGTAGTATCTTACATCGAAGAATACTGTGTTTCTGTTGGCATATCGATCATGTCTGTCAATTCCATCAAATCTTTGTGGAAATTGGACATAGCAAACCTTCTTTCCTGTTTGTGGATCCATCAAGAAGCACATTGCTTCCCTGACAGCCTTGCTATTGTTTATATAATGATCACAATCCAAATTGAGCATGAATGGAGCATTTGTAAGAACAGCAGAGACACGAACCTGTAAAATGGAAAATATTGATTAAATGTTTTGTGATAAAACTGTGATATTATTACCTGTTGGTTAGAAAGAAAACCAGTCCTTTTGTAGCAAAGGCAACTAATGGCTTTGATCCTCACCAAGGCATTCATTGCACCGGCCTTTTTGTGATGCTGGAAACCAGGCCGTTTCTCACGAGACACGTAAACTAGGCGTGGAAGTTCATTTCCTTCCATATCAGGCCCACCGCTCTGACCTAGAAAGACTTGTATCATACCAGGGTGGTCTTTGGTATTGTTTCCCGGCCATGGTGTCCCGTCTTGCATGATCCAGCCCTCTAGAGGAACTTTCATTGCTTTGGAAACCATTGCATTTATTCTTACTTTGAATTCTTCATACTCTCTCTGTGATGTTGAGCAAAGATATGTAAAACTATAAGTCAAATAGATAAAATTTTCGAGAGTAGATGATGTAATCAAGAAGGAATGAATATAACCTTCATTGCCCGTCTTTCTTTTACAAATGTAGGCTGCACTTTGTCCTTCAGATAATCAATCTTGAGAGAGAAGTACATCTCTGGTGCTCTGGGCTCTATGGAAAATTTCTTGCAGAAGGGAACCCATTTTCGGGCAAATTCTGCAGTTTCTGATAGTGCTTCAAAGGTACACATTGAAGCTCCATCATCAGATACATAACATGATGTTTTATCCACAGGGTAGTCCATGGCTAATATGGATAAAACTGTATTAGCCGTGACAAGTGGAGGCTCCTTCAGTGGATCTACCGTACTGACGAAGACATCAATTTGAGATAGCATATTAGGTTCTTCTTCCCTTTCATACCTGCAATAAAGTTTGGAAAAGCGTACGAGGTTACTTTCTCACCTTGATCTGAAGGGGGAAAACATTTGCTTCTGATAAATTCTTGGTGGAAAAAGGGAAGCCATCAGATAGAGAAACTTAAAAGAATAGTGGAGTACTTGAAACTCTTTCATGTCCTAAACCATATTGAGGAGGTTTATGTTTTGACAAAACGAATATTTGCTAGATCACACAACCATGTAGACAGAGCTCTAGTGTTGAGCTTATGACTTCTAATTATCGAACAAGTGGGTTTCTCTTACCTTAGAGAAAGGCGATCCAAATAAGTCTCACGGTTGATTGGGTACCATTTCGGAAACTGATCAAGAATCCAGGAGAGGGCAAACCAGATCTCACATATGATAGAAGTTAGCCAGAGACCGATGGCGTCATGCACAGGGTTTAGGATTCTATAACGAAGGAAAATTGCAAGAACCACAAGCCTGGTCACTATTATCATCCGGTATGGATTTATCAAGCCCGAAGCAATTGGCACTTTCCTTGATAGTGGCTGTCTTGCTTCATCTACCCTGCAACAAGTTAAATGGAAGCAAATATGAGATTTGACAGCTATGTACTTTCTTTTGACATTGCTTTTGCTGTGGTTGGTATATACTGGGTATGTGTTGTTGTACTACTTTCTTTTGACATTCATGTAATCTTAATGTATATTATTCCCCATACATGGCTGCGTCAGGGTCAGCTGAATCATCAGGTTCAAGCCCCAAATTCATTTGCTGCAGTTTCCAATCCTCCATCCTCTCTTTCCAGCCACCATCTCTTTTGTCGTCCCATCTTTTACTTCCTACAAGTGGCAGTCCCCACAAGTTCAAGAAAATGCCTCAGTTAAAGTGCTTTGTTTTCACATGTATACCATCCTTACCTGACTCAGGAACAGGATATGGATGCACCCGTTTGTGCACGGAGGAACTCAACATCTGCTCTCCGTTGGCGTGGCTTGATAGGGGGAATTCACCACTCACCTGCGTAAAGGTAAATCATATCTGAACCTGTGTCTACACAGCATTTGACAAAGTAATAGTGTATCTTTCCATTTATAGCCCAACCTTACCGGTCTAGAGCGGCCACCTGCAATTACTGGAGGATATTGAGCAGCCTCATCATCTTCAGGTCCTCTCCCATAGCTCATCTTTCCATGAAGCATTGCTTCAGCGATATCTGTATTCTTGTTTCTCTCATCATCAATGTTAAACTCGTGTTCGATGTCATCAACATCTTCCTCATCATCATCTCCATCCACCCTGGGGCTACCTGTAATTAATGTCAAGAAAACACAGAAAGCAACATGATATGATTACACACTGTGATATCGCCTTAGTAGGTATCAAGAAAGCTAGTTCATTCTAGTTGCATTTTACCTTTGAGCCTTTTGTATCTGGTTTTACACTGAGGGCAAAGCTGGCTTCCTTCTCTCCTCTCATACTCATAGCACGGTCTGCAGACGGGAAAACCGCACTCGTTGCATGCAACAAAAAGATCTCCATCAACTGTTAGACCTATCTCATCTCCACATATCTCACAAACTTGGCCTGTTAAATCTTTCAAGGGCTTAGGCTGCAAAATTCATTGAAGAAAGACAAACACACACCACCACTTAGCATAGGCATTAAGAGCATATAAGATGAATGACTTAAACAAGCTGATTTTGCTACACCCCTCTACCTCTTCATGGCCATGGATGACAACGAGCTCGTTCCGGTTATGAGAACCGGCTACAAGTCCTGCACTGGCTTCCATGGTTCTGTAGGATTGTACTCAGGAAAACTTCAAAAAGAAAGGAAGAGAAGTTGTGGTGATATAAAGGGGACTTCTTTTTTTTTTTTCTTTTTTTTTTCATGTTAGTGTGTTAGTATCTCTTCTTTGTTATCACCTAATAGCTGTCCACATAGATGGAACGTTGGATGGTTGCTGAGTCTCCATTGCCTTGAAGCTAAGTTTCCTATGTTTCAACCACCCTTCTCTCTGCTGGGATTCCCTTTTTGGTGAAACATTTTGTCAAGTGCATTTGAAGTTTCTTGTAGAAATATTTACTACAAACAATCTTTTCCACCATTTTTCTTCTTCTTTTTTGGTCTTTATTTTAATTCACATCTAATTTGTACAGAGGTTGACACCAAGAAATGCAATTAGTTTTACAAATAAACTACATGTTCCTTTATTTTTCTTTTTGTTTTTCTTCTAAGTTACAAGGTTTCAGTTTTGATACCTTTTGGTGCCGCCTTTTCTGTTCTAACTGTTCATGGGCTCCCTTTTGGAACCACTATAGTCAAAACTAGAAGGTGGACCTTGGAGCAACTTGTAAGGTTGATGTTTTGTGACTTTGAGGTTACGGGTTTGAGCTACGAAAACAGCATCTTGCACAGAGTAAAGGGTAAGACCATTTACATCAGATCGCGAAGCGATCCGGTCCCTCCCTAAACTCTACGCAAACGCGGAAACTTAGTGCATGCGGAACGCCCTTTAATATTCAAAACAACCATGACCATGAAAATGTGGGAGCATAAAAATGGTTTCATAGTTTCCAGAAGGAGAGTCCTTTGAATTAATACAGAGACAAACTTTGAAAAGCACCAAAAAAAAATTTGTATCTGCAACCCGACATATCATTTTTTTTATATTTATTATAAGTTTATATATACACATTAGGTGAAAGGATGGATTTCTAAGTGTGACAAATCTCAGTGTCCCAAACAGCACCAAGGCATCTTACCAGTCCGAAATTCAACTAGCCAACTGAGAGAATGATGTTTCTGATTTTTAGACTGTTGGAACATTATATATAATACAGTGTTAACATGATCTCTTTTCATTTCTAATGGAGTCAATGACACACTATTCCTTGACTTTAGAATATAATAGAATAAATCAAAACGATTCACTAAATTAGTTGTACTTCTTAGTTGATCGATACAGCTTAATGCAATTTTGATTATGGGTCATCAGGAAACCACATCTGTGCGTTTCTAACACATGAGTATAGTTACGTACATTCGACCTTTCCATATCTCGTCAAAGACGGGGTTGTTGTACAATATCTACATGATCTAATGGCTGTGCGGCTAGTGATGATATTTGAGCAGTGACATTGATATCATTTTTCCATAGTTTTGAAGCAGGATAAGAACGTATTATCAACATTAAAACTTTAGTTCGATTGGTCTGAGCTTAGCTTGTTTCAACCGAAAAATGAAAGGCTATATATTAAACTTCAGTAAATTTATACCTCGTTTTAGTTTATTCGGGGTGAAATCAAATTCTGCATTGAGCTTTGAGAATCATTAATTTCAAAACTTCGAATTATCCAGCGTATTATGATTTCATGAGTACTGTGTTAATTGCACATATATACTAATATATTTTTCAATAACATAATCTTATAGATTATGACATCTATGTAAGTATAAATAGAGATGAGGGTCTCACTGGAAACAAACTCTTTATTCATTGGGATGGATGTATTGTTTTACTGTCTTTCACCTATCCCAGACAATAACTTTTGTTTTCGTCAGGATATTACTGAGTATGGTTGTTGGTTGTTCGTTGGTAATCTTATATTTCGCAGACGATGTAAAAAGCCCACGCTTCAAATTAAGTCCTTTCGCATAAGATATTAAAACGTATACACACATATACGTATATGTATATTTATATGTATATGGTTTTTCCATCCAGACTATGGTTTAGGTTTTTGAAAAAAAAAATTAACATTCTATAATTCATATTTAATTTAAATAATAATTAGATTGAAAAAATAAAAAAGAAATTTGGTCTTGAGTTTATCTTTGATGTCTAAATAACTTTAAGATTTAGATACTGAAGTTAAACATCCTAAGTATTCTATATTTTTAGATGCATCGAAATGAATATAGTTTTCTTATATGTTATTGTATGTTACTTCCATGTTTCAATCATTTCCGACAATGAATGCTTAAAAAAAGGGGTGGCTATTATCATGATTATATTAATTCATCCAATTTTAACACATAGCATGTTAAAGTAAATAAACATATATAAACATATTGAAAGTAAGAATAGACCCACCATAAAGCAGTTTAATTAAAAAAATCTAGCAGCCACGATAAGCTCTTCCTTGACTTTGGAATATGATGGAATAAAGCAAAATGACTCACTAAATTAGATGCGTTTTTTATATTGTGAAATAGCAGTTGATCGACATGCAATTTTCATTATGGGTCATCGGGAAACAACCTCCATGTGTTTCTAACACATAGGTATGGTTGCGTACATCAACCCCCTTATACCCCGCCATAGGCGGGAGCCTCTAAGGCAATGGGGTAATGTTGTTGTTGTTGTAACAGCCACGATAAGGTTAGGATTTTAAGATTCATCTAATATAAAATACAAATAATATTCTTAATTATGAACAAGCAACCGGCTCAAAACCTTCCAGTTCTACTTGATTTCGATCGGTTTGGGTGAAACTTAAATCATCAGTATCTATTAAACCCAAACCATCCATTACGGTTTAGGTTTGAGAAATCATAAACATTAACTTAAATCCAACGTTAAGGTTTAAATTCTGATTCTGGTTTCATCATCCCGGTTTCAGTTCGGGTTCTTAAATAAAACCAAAGATGGTCATGTGTAGTTGGTCCGGTGTTGCAAACATGCTAGGGAAGTATGTTAAGAGGCATGTCGAGACGTTTAAGGATCATGAAATAAAAACCGAAACGAAAATGCTTAGTCCTTAATTTAATAAATATATGCCACGTAAAAAAAGCACGTATGAGATAGCTTTGTGTCTTAGAAACAAAAAAAAAAGCTGATCGTTAATTCTTCATATTATTGCTTCCATACTACGGTTTAGATTCAGCCCATAATCCAACTGTGAAACCTTCAGAAAAAATTCAGGAGAATGCTTTGATTTCACGAAAATAAGGAAAAGGTCGCAAACAACCATTTAACTTGGAACGTCAGGTCTGTCGGTTAAAACTTCTCCATCATGACAGAACTCTATATATATATATATATATATATATATATATATATATATATATATATATATATATATATATATAAGTAATGCCTGAATCGTGGATAGAGAACTACACAGTTGGTTTCCTCTTCTTATAGTATTGTACAAAATTTTTGATCGACAATTGAATTATGGAGTTGTAAAGGATGAATTGGCACTTCAAATATGTCCTCTCTCTATTCCATTACTGCAAATTTATAGAATTACAAACGGAAAGATAAACTCAATCTAATCTAATCAAATCACTATTAATTCTAATCAAATCAAATCAATGTCAATCCAATCAACTAATACAAATCAAAAACATTGATGAGATAAATATAAGCATTAATGGGATAAGGATGGAATCAGATCTCAATCAGATCGCCTGCGGTCTTTATCCAATAGCCGAGCTTGACTGATGCTGTTCAGCCTCGATAGGGGCAGCCTCGGCAAGTCTGCTTCAGCCTCGGCTGCCTCGACAGGTCTGCACAAGTCTTCAGCTCGGCTTAACACCTCCCTCAAGTTGGTGTGTGCAAAGTTGAAACACCCAACTTGGACAGAAGAAAATGAAATTCTTTAGTGCCGAGAGATTTTGTTAATAGGTCCGCCAGTTGATGCGAAGTGGAGATATGAAGAGGTTGAATAAGGTCGTCCAGAACTACGTCTCGGACAAAATGACAGTTAATTTCAATGTGTTTGGTACGCTCATGTGCCACTGGATTATGCGCAAGAAGAAGAGCAGATTGGCTGTCCGTGTAGAGAGTCAAAGGTGCTGTTCTATGAATACCGAGGAACTGAAGGAGGCCAACTAGCCACTTGAGTTCACAAGAGGTGTAGGCCATAGCATGATATTCAGCTTCAGCAGAGGATCGGGAAACAGTAGATTGCTTCTTTGTCTTCCAAGAGATTAAGGCGGTTACGAGCTTAATAATATATGCCATTAGAGAGTGGCGTGTGAGTGGACAGTTGGCCCAATCCAAATCAGAGTAGGATGTAAGTCCGAAGTCACTAGTGGAAGAATAGAGAAGGCCTTGCCCAGGATTACCTTTCAGATAACGAACGACTTTCAGTGCAGCATGCCAATGATCCTGCCGTGGGATCTGTATAAATTGAGCTAGAGTGTGAACAACATAAGAAAGTTCAGGACGAGTAACTGAGAGATAGACAAGGCGGCCAACAAACCTGCGATATGGAAATGGATCGGCTAAGACTGGACTAGCCGAAGTCGAAAGAGAGTGCTGCTGTTCAAGAGGGATCACCGATGGTTTTGTCCCGAGCAGACTACAATCAGAGATAATGTCAAGAGCGTACTTGCGCTGAGAGATGAAGAGCCCTGCGCTGTTGCGAGCAACTTCAAGACCAAGAAAATACTTCAAGGGACCGAAGTCCTTCATGTGAAAACAGCGACTAAGGTACTCCTTAAGTTGGGCTGTTGCACTAGGATCATTACTTACAATAATGACACCGTCAACGTACACCAAGAGAAAGAGCTGAGTGTGATCATGGGTATAACGAAAGAGTGAATAATCAGAATGTGATTGAACAAAACCATAACCATGGAGAGCGTCAAAAAATTTGGCAAACAAGCATCGGGGAGCTTGTTTAAGTCCGTACAGAGATTTGCGAAGTCGACAGACCTGATTGGGGTCAGCAGAGGCAAATCCAGGCGGAAGTTTCATATAAACTTCTTCATGAAGACTCCATGGAGGAAAGCATTGCGAATGTCCATTTGACATAAAGTAAAATTGCGTGCTACAACAAGAGCCAAGAGCACTGGAACTGTAACCATTTTGGCCGTGGGTGCAAAGGTCTCATTATAATCAATATCTTCAACTTGATGATTTCCGTGAATGACGAGGCCGAGCTTTGTATCTTTCAATACTACCATCAGACTTGTGTTTGATCTTGTATATCCACTTACACCCAATAGCACGTTTGCCAGGTGGCAGTGGTTCGAGTGTCCAGGTCTGATTTCCCTCAAGAGCATGGATCTCGTCCTGCATGGCCGCTTGCCAGCGTGGATCTTTGACAGCCTGAGCATAGGACTGCAGCTCGGCACTTAAAGTAATGGCCGCAAGGAATGCGCGATGGGCTGCAGAAAATCTTTGAGTACTAAGATAATTATGGATAGAGTAAGACATACCTGGATGAGGGGATAGCTTGACTGAGGTGGCCGAGGGGCTATACTTAGCTGAATTGACCTCATAGTCTATAAGTCGAGCCGAGGGTTCTTCAGACGATGACCACGACCAAGTATTGGAATCGATGGCTGAGGGGTCAACTTTGCTTGTTCATCAAGAATCGCCTCTGGTGGAGTTATCTGGGCTGCTCTGAAGGAGCACAAATATTAGCGGAGTCGTTAGTGGCCAATGGGACAGAGGCCGAGGTGGATTGCTACTCGGTTGAGGCAGAAGGCGATTCGGCTGATGTGAGATCAGTAAAGGGAAACTCAGTTTCAACAAAAGTAGCGTTATGTGTAACAAAGCGCTCGTGGGTGTTAATGTCATACACCCGCCAACCTTTCTGTCCAGTTGGATAACCGATGAAGACGCATTTACGGCTTCTGCTCTTAAATTTATCACCTCTCCACTGATCATTGTGGACATGGCATAAACTTCCAAACACTCGGAGATGTGTGTAAGTGGGGGGTCTGCCAAACACCACCTCATAGGGTGTTTTCCCTCCGAGCAGAGGTGTAGGTGTTCGGTTGATAAGATAAGAAGAGGTCAGCACGCATTCACCCCAGAAGGAGATTGGAAGATGAGTTTGGAAGCGCAACGCTCGAGCAACATTTAGAATGTGACGATGTTTGCGTTCGACTAGACCATTTTGTTGTGAAGTGTAGCGGATGGAGGTCTGATGAAGGACGCCATGTTCGGCGAAGAAACACTAAAGTGAAGAAAATTTTGAGCCATTATCGCTATGGAATACCTTAATTTGCCGAATTGTGTTTTGATTAGCGCAAAGAATTGTCGTACAACTGAGGCAACCCGGTCTTTGGTTGGCAAAAGATAGACCCAGACCGCTCTCAATCAATCATCAACAAAGGTCCGAAAATAGGACGCTCCACACAACGTTTTCTCACGATAAGGTCCCCACAAGTCGCAATGAACCAAGTCAAAACACTGCTCTGCTAATTTCTTACTTAATTCAAACGGTCTTTTTATTTGCTTGGCCCGAAAACAAACTTCAGAAGGAACATCTAAATTTTTATTGTGAGAAACATCACTATTACAAAGCAATTGTAAAACACCACTAGACGAATGGCCTAGTCGATTATGCCACAGCATCCGATCTTTCTCTACTTTCAAAGAGAAGCTCAGGTCGGCAGGAGGTGTGCCCAGAACACTGTTCAGCTCGGCAGAAGAACCCTTCAGTAAGTATAGCCTATCAGTCAGCTCCGCCACTCCAATCTTTATCTGGACACGTCGGTCCTGTATCACATAACAATCTTTAGTAAACTCAATAATGTACTCACTTTTATTCAATAATTGAGATACTGATAACAAGTTGCATGTCAGGCGGGGCACAAACAACACTTTGTCAAGTACAAGATGAGGAGTAATGTATATTGTCCCTTCTTGGATGGCTTGCGTTTGAGTTTCATTGGGCAATCGTACAGTGCGCATAAGAGTGTCATACAATTATGTAAAAGGGAGACATTACCAGTCATATGGTGAGAAGCTCCAAAGTCAATTATCCAAGTGGAATACGGTGACTTACCACTCAGCCTTTCAGAGGACATTTGTCTACATGCATTGAGAGTCTAGAGGACAGAGTTCATATCCTCTTCCATCAACCTAGCAAGAAGGTCCGGGGTCGAGGTTGACTTACCTGTAGACGCTGCATTGACTGATGCCGCTAATTGTTGTTAGGAAATCAACCGAGATCACTGCAAAAACGCGCAGCGGAAAAACAAAACTTGATCTCCGATTTCCTACCAAGGATCCATGTTGTTCGTTTAATCGATGAAAAAAAACAAAAATTACCTCTGAAGATTCAAAATCCGCAGATGGAAGAGGTGCGAAATCACGAACACCCTCTGTCAGTATCCACACGAATGCTTCTGCCCGGAGTGCTAGCTCTTGAACGGCGCGGCTGAGAGAACTTGCTTTTCTCTAAAACGGCTCTAGGGTTTCTGTTGTTTTCGTGTGTATTTCATATGTCTCTATGTACGAGATACATAGATATATATATACACATATATGGATATTAAAAACCGAGTCCTAATCGGTTTCGTTGATGCCAATCAAAATCCATATCAGATATGGATTCTGTCAGGATATTCAAAATCCATATCAGATATGGATTCTCTCATTATTATCTGACAGCATATATATATAACAGAATTTAAATGGGGGTTATTAAACTTCCCAAGAATAAAAATAAAAACAGAAATATAAAAAGGAAAGGGAATAAGATTAGGCGGAACTAATTCCAGCCGGTCATAATAATATAAAGAACAGTAAATAAAAGGGAGAGGGAATTGGGTTAGGCGGAACTAATTCCAGCCAGTAATAATAATATAATTATATATAAACAGTATTAATAATAATTAGGCGGTATAAACCGACCCAATTATATAGATATATAATATATAAAACAAAGAAACAAAATTAAAAACAGTATTTAAAGAACTCAAAAAGTAAAAGAATTCAAATCATACCATATATTTATTTCTTCAAAAATATTGGAGATACAACTATTGTTTGAAGATTGGAGATCTTCAAGGATATTGGTTTCAAAAGGTTTAAATGAAAGATATTTAAGAACAAATAAAGTGTTCTTGGTATGGGATAGTATGGGAGAAAGATTGGAAGTATCTTGGATGGAAATGGAAAGTGGGAATTATGAGAGAGAAAATGTAAGTAGTATGGTAGAAAAAACTTGTGTCCTTTCAAGTGAGCATACCCCCTCCTTTTATAGGAATTTTGAGAGGAATATGGCCAAAATAAGGGTCCCTCTACTATTATTTGGTTTGTCATTTTCGCACAAAATTTTTTTTTTTTTTTACACTTGCGTAGATATTTCGCACAATTTTTTTTTTTTTTTGCATGTTATATCAACTATTACAATATCAACTATTACAATATCAATTCAAATTTTACAAATATAAAATTATTACAAATATTACAAATGATTATGTTATTCTATCAAATCAACATCTTCATCCACTGCATTTGTCGATCCTGAAGATGATGAACACACAAACAGGAATATAAACTACCGACA
Organism: Eustoma russellianum; assembly: GCA_036186865.1. Lineage (NCBI taxonomy): Eukaryota > Viridiplantae > Streptophyta > Magnoliopsida > Gentianales > Gentianaceae > Eustoma > Eustoma russellianum. The sequence continues at coordinate 8,498,965 of AP025059.1, read as the reverse complement.
CTAACAGATAATAATAATAAACAAAATAACAAAGCAATAATAAAAACTAAGTAAAAACTATAAATAAAACAAAATATAAAAACAGTAAGTAAAACAAAATTAAATAACAGAATTTAAATGGGGGTTATTAAACTCCCCAAGAATAAAAATAATTCCAGCCGGTCATAATAATATAAAGAACAGTAAATAAAAGGGAGAGGGAATTGGGTTAGGCGGAACTAATTCCAGCCAGTAATAATAATATAAAAATATAAAAACAGTAAGTAAAACAAAATTAAATAACAGAATTTAAATGGGGGTTATTAAACTCCCCAAGAATAAAAATAAAAACAGAAATATAAAAAGGAAAGGGAATAAGATTAGGCGGAACTAATTCCAGCCGGTCATAATAATATAAAGAACAGTAAATAAAAGGGAGAGGGAATTGGGTTAGGCGGAACTAATTCCAGCCAGTAATAATAATATAATTATATATAAACAGTATTAATAATAATTAGGCGGTATAAACCGACCCAATTATATAGATATATAATATATAAAACAAAGAAACAAAATTAAAAACAGTATTTAAAGAACTCAAAAAGTAAAAGAATTCAAATCATACCATATATTTATTTCTTCAAAAATATTGGAGATACAACTATTGTTTGAAGATTGGAGATCTTCAAGGATATTGGTTTCAAAAGGTTTAAATGAAAGATATTTAAGAACAAATAAAGTGTTCTTGGTATGGGATAGTATGGGAGAAAGATTGGAAGTATCTTGGATGGAAATGGAAAGTGGGAATTATGAGAGAGAAAATGTAAGTAGTATGGTAGAAAAAACTTGTGTCCTTTCAAGTGAGCATACCCCCTCCTTTTATAGGAATTTTGAGAGGAATATGGCCAAAATAAGGGTCCCTCTACTATTATTTGGTTTGTCATTTTCGCACAAATTTTTTTTTTTTTTTTTTTTTTTACACTTGCGTAGATATTTCGCACAATTTTTTTTTTTTTTTTGCATGTTATATCAACTATTACAATATCAACTATTACAATATCAATTCAAATTTTACAAATATAAAATTATTACAAATATTACAAATGATTATGTTATTCGATCAAATCAACATCTCCATCCACTGCATTTGTCGATCCTGAAGATGATGAAGGTTTTGCTTCTTGCAATAAAGGAGCAAATTTCATCAAAATATTTTGCATCTCTTCAGGGTCTTTCGCCATTGCCAGTTGAGATTGCATCCTTGATTTATGTAATAAAAATTGTTCATGTCCGGGCTTCACCGGTGCTGTTATTGTTTTTCTGCTATCTGCAATTTGTTTTTGCGCATTCCATATTTTTATTTGTTCCATTACTTTGTGAGGCTAAATGGATTCTGGAATATTGAATGCTGTCCACCATTTGATATAAAATTTTCTTTTTATCAAGGGTACTTTTATACCAGGAGTATATTCTGCTCTCCATTGGAATACCCATGGCAAATAGAACTTCATATGAAATATCATCATTTCCGAAAATATCTTCTCTTCATCTGTGGGAGAATACATCTTCGTAAATACTTGTAGTGATGGTCTCACTACATCATTCAAATATTCTGCACAGGAGCCAAAATGATCCCACCATGCTGCGAACCAATATGGAATATTCTTCGTCGTTATCCTTCTGGTATCAAAAAATATTAACCAGGTGTGTGAACCCCTGGAGTTTTGAAAATATAGGGAATTATACCAAGCTTGTTGGTAATCCCAATAATTAAAAGAGACATTTGAAAATAAATTTGAATTATATCCTGCAGGAAAATCAATTTCCTCAGATAAAGATCCAAATTGTTTTTGCCATTGCTCCGGTGTCATTATAGACACTATTTTAAAATTGGAGAAGGCATACTCTATATTATCTTTATTAAAATGATGTTTTATTTCAACAGAATTTGTCATTATCAACAGATGTTGATAATATTCTGTAGTTTTTGCAATATTCCATGATTTATAGAAAAAATCTTTTCCAAAATAATTTTGTAAAGAAATTAATGGATTTTTATCAAAATATGATTTTTCTATAGTAGTAATATATTGATAATAAGACTTTTCCACAAACTGGGTTGTTTGCACGGCTTTTTTATATGTGGGCATTTTGCTGGTAATTTCTGTGGATTGGGGTTTGAAAACTTTATTGGTTTTTTGGGTTATTGAAGTAGTTGGCTGTTGTTTTGATATTGCTGATGAAGTCTCTGCTATTTCTGTAGATTTTGGAATATTGAATCTTTCAAGCAATGCTTGAAATTCAGAACTATTGGATAGGCTTTCAATAATGGATATTGGTGTTTTATTTGGAGATATTTGGGATATTGGAACTGCGGCTATTGGGGTTTTTTGAAGAAGTTCTTCCTCTTCTTCAACTTTATCTGCCCACGTTTTCCGTGGGATATTATTGTCATTATCCGCCGGTAGCTTTCCTTTGTCTTTTGACTTCCTCGGCATTATGTCTGTTTTGGAGGAATTCTCTAGTCAGAAAGTCTGGAACAAAATTTGTATCTCCTTTTATATATTCAATATCAAAATCATAAATACTTAATAAAGCTTGCCATCTAGCAAATATTTGTTTTGAAGCTAAGTTTTTAACATCTTTTTGCAAAATTTCTTTCGCAGATTTGCAATCAATACGTAAAAGAAATTTTTTATTTAATAAATCACTTTGAAATTTATTAATACATAATACTATACTCAAAATTTCTTTTTTAATAGTAGAATATGATTTTTGGGTATCATTCCAATGACCAGAAGTATATTGAACTATAGACTCTTTTCCATTTTGTAATTGTTTTAATATTCCACCATATCCTATGTCAGAAGCATCTGTTTCAACTATTTTAAATAAATCTGGATCTGCTATATATAAGCAGGGTATATCAGATACTAGACTTTTTATTTTCTTAACTACTGAAGTATGTTCTTCAGTCCATATTGGTGGATTTTTCTTTAATCTATTATGTAATGGTTTTGCAATTATTATTATATTTGGAATAAAATCAACAACATAATTTAAAGATCCCAGAAATCTTTGTAATTGATTTTTGTCCAATATTTTATCTGGAAATTTGGATGCAAATTCTAAAGATCTTTCTATTGGTAAAATTGTTCCTTGAGTCAGATGATGACCTAGGAATCTTATTTTAGTCTGAAATAAAGACATTTTAGATTTAGATAATACTAAACCATTTTTCTTTGCTATATAAAAGAAGGTTTTTAAATGTTTAAAATGTTCTTCTATTGATTTGGAAAATATTAATACATCATCTATATAGACAATGCAAAAATTAGAATAATCCATAAATATATTATTCATAATTCTTTGATATTCAGAAGGTGCATTTTTTAATCCAAATGGCATTACTTTCCATTCATATTGCCCAAATGGAACTGTGAATGCTGTTTTGTATCTATCTTTTTCAGACATTTGTATTTGCCAAAATCCTGATTTCATATCAAATTTTGAATATATCCATACAGAATGTAATCTTGTTAATAAATCTTTTTTATTAGGTAATGGGTATCTTATCCATTTTAACGCTTTATTTAGTGGTTTATAATTTATTACCAATCTAGGTGTTCCTCTTTCTATTTCTGCATTTTTATTGACATAAAAAGCAGCACAACTCCAAGGAGACCTTGATTTTTGAATTAATCCTTTTGATTCTAGATCTTGTATTTCTTTTTTTCAATGTTTTTCTAATTCTGCATTCATCTGAATTGGTCTTGCTTTTGTAGGTATATCTTCTTCTCTGAATTCTGGAGTATATGGAAGATCAACTATATGTTGTTTCCTTGACCAGAAAGCATTTGGAAGATCTGAACAAAGTTCATTTTCAAATGATAATTTAAGATTTTGTATTTTAGTAATTATCTTTGGATCTTTTAAATATTGTTCTATTTTATTTATATTTACTGTATCTTTTAATGATTGTAATTGAAAAATTTTACTTTTAATTATTGCATTTATTTGTTCTTTATGAATAGAACAAGCTTTTATTAAATCTAAATTTTTTGTTTTAGGTTTTTCTAAAAATTCAAAATGTAATTTTTTATTTCTTATTTTAAAAGAAATAGAATTAATTCCTACTTTATATGGTGTAATTAGATTCATAAAAGGTGTTCCTAGTATAACTGCATGATGAATATCATCTACAACTAAAAACATTGTTTTAATTGATGTATTGGATTTTATAATATAAGCTTCAGTTTTACTTTTGACTTGTAATTTGGTATTATTTGCTGTAGAGAGTCTAGTAGTTGTAGATTCTCTATATGATTTTGGAACCAAATTAGTTTTAATATAATTAAGATCTGCTCCTGTATCAAATAGAGCAATTGTATCTAACTGATATTGTTCTGAGAATTTTATTGTTATTCTTATTAAATATTTTCTTGATGTTATCTCTCTTAAAACAAATAAAAAATCTTCTGGAACATTAGAAATATTTTCTATGATATTATTATCTATATTTACTGGTTCTGTTTCTGAAGATTGATCAGACTCTTCTGTAGTCTGTAATTTTGTAAGTATTAATTTCATAACTTCTGAATCTTGTTTTTGTTTATTTTTTAACTCTTTTAATTCTATTTTTATTTCTTTTATTTCTTTTTGTAAATCTGGGATTGTTGCATTTTTATTCTTTGTATCTTTGCTTTTATTTAATATACTAGTTAAATCATAATAACTAGTTGAAACATTTGGTAATATAGTTGGTTTATTTGTCTCTTTTTGTTTTGAATTTATATCTATTATTCTATCTAAATATTCTTTTTGTAATTGAGGATTCTCTATATGTTTTAACATTTCTAATATTGTTTCTTGTTCTTTTGTTAGAACATAAAGATGTTTTTCTTCATCAGAGGTTTCTGAAGAAGATGTGTATATTTCATCAACTTGAAGATCTTCAGCAGACTCGAAAGATGTTTCCTCTGTCTCCGAAGAAGATTCAACAAGTAGATTTGAAATTTTTTCTAGTATGGATTCTTCTAGATTTAATTCTTGTAATTTTGTTTTTAATCTACAATAATTTGCAGTATGACCTTTCTTATGACATTTATAGCATTCAATATTTTTGTAATCTTTTGTATTTTTATTTTTCTTGTAATTTGTCTTTCTGTAAGGTTTTTTAGTATACTTATTGTTGTATTTATTTTTATAGAATTCATTAGAGGATTTTTGAAATCTTTTATTATATTTAATGTTTTTATTATATCGATTGTTATATTTATTATTGTATTGCTTTCTAATATTTCTATTATAAGGTTTTCTAGAACATTCTCCTTGACATTCTTTATTATAAGGTTTATATGGATCATTATCAAATTGTTTGCAGAAAGTTCCTAATTCAGACTTAGTCTGTCTTAATTCTTTCTTTAAACCACTTTGTAATCTTATGTCTTGGCATAATCTTAATCCTTCTTTTTGTATAAAACTTATTAATTCTCCATATGTATAGTTTGAATAAGATATTATTTGTTGTCCTGAATTTTCTCTTATTTTATTTCTAACCTTTTCCCCTAGTAAATTTGGTAATCCTGCAAGGAATTTTTCTTTCCAAAATGGCTGATTAGAATCTTCTCTAATCATGACTCTGGTTAGAAAAGTATTTTTATACCATTGAAAATCACTAAGTTTTCTACATCTTAGATTTGCTAATAATTCAGCATTTTTATCTTTAATATGTGATGGGTCTCCTATAAAATGTAAGGATATACATAATATAAGTGTAGCAACCGAATCAGATATTGTTCCTTCATCTATAATTATAGGATTATTTTCTTCATCACCTTTTATTGCATTTAATATTTCTTGTCTCTGTATGGGAGTTAAATAATGATCCCACCAACCTTTAAGTTGTCCAGAGAAACCAGAAATAAGATATTCAGCAATTGCTTTATCATCAGGTGTTAACTGAGTTCTATAAGCATTGGCTGCCATTGTCATTTGTTGTAATACATTTATTATTTGATATTCTGACATACCATCTATATTCCAAGAATATATTGATTGTGCATTAAAACGATATTCGGAAATAGGTTTTATTTTTAGATCTGTAGACATTTGTACTGGTATTATAGATTTATCCCATTCTATTTTTTCTACTTTATTTGAATTGTTATTCTGGAATTGTTCAAATGCTTTGCTTATTTCATTATCTGAACTATCAGAATTATCCGAATTATTTGAAGATTCATTTTCTTCTAAATTATTAATTTTAGAAGAAGTAACTTCTTTTTCTTTATTTCTAGTTCTGCTAGCTATAGAAGTATTAACATTTGAATCTGCAACTACCTCATTTGTTATAGAATTACTATTTTCTAAACTTTTTTCTATACGATTTAATTGTTGTTTTATAAATTGATTGAAATCATCTTTATTAGATATAGTTTGCATACTAGAAGATGATATTTGAAAAGGTTTGAATAATGGTTGTTTAAATTTTTGGTTAGGTATTTCTTCACTTGTAGATTTTATTGTTGTTGTTTGATAATATTTTTCTAACTTATCTAATTGTTTTCCTATTGTATGTAGATGTGTATTTGTATAATTATTTTGTTGAATAATATGTTTAGTATTTGTAAGAGAATCTTCTGTCATATTTTTGTTAGGAATAGCTTCTATTGGATTCCCTGATACATCTAACTTTATGCCTCCTAAAGATGGATGATTTGACACTATCTTTTTTGATGCTGTAATGGTTATCCATTCTTTTGGTTTTTCAATTATTGGGTTTAAAGTTTTAAAAGGAAATTCTATATTATTTTGTGAAGCATATATTTGAAACCAATCAAAGAAAAATATATTTATTTTATGAGTATTTATAAATTCATAATAATCTTTTTGTATTTGTTTTCTAATATTACAATAATGTTTAAAAAACCATTCTCTTTTACTAGTATTTTCTTGGCTATAAAAATCATTGTGTAATATAATTTTATTTACCTCAAATTCTTTTTCTATAACATTTAATTCATTTGCAATATTATCTGTTATTGCTGATTGTGTTGGACTATTAGGTTCACTAAAGTCTGATTTATTATAAATATTTTGTGATGTACTGGGTGCATTAATATCAGATTTAGAATAATACTCTTTTTTAGAATAAACTGGTCTAGGAATTTCCGTAGAATAATCAGCTTTTCTAAATGAAGAGGTTGCATATTCAACATCTGATGTTGAATATAATCTTTGTTTTTGGTAAGGAACATCTATCACAGATGGTATCTGTGAAAATCTTCCTAAATTTATTGTACTAGAAATAGATGCATTATCTCTTTCTCTAGCGGAGAAACTTCTAGCAAAACTCAGTTTAACTGATCCATCATTTAATTGTCTTATTTTGTTGATCTCAGTATTTGGTTCATGTATTTTATTTGTAGCTTTAACTGCTCCTTCCAAAACCCATTCATCTGGAAGATTTACATCCTTCCATTTTATAGATCTTGAAATTACAGCATTAGATCTGGTAAGATCTGTATGTAAAATCATTGTTTCTCCTCTTTTTAAAGAGTGTTTGGGTTTTGGACCAATAAACATGGAACTCATTACTTTGTAATGAATCCGATATATTAAAGCCAATGGAATTGATCCTGGCAACATATCATATCCATGTGTTTTGATTTGAAGTACTAAAGTTTTCAATATTTGTGTATCTTTCAAAGAACATGAAAAATTAGGATAACAATCAAAAGAGATTGGTCCTGTACATAGACTAGATTCTACAGAACTAAGAAGTGATTGTTCAAAATTATTATGTCTTATATCTCTTAAGACAACTAATATTGATGTATCCAAACCTTCTCTTGTTAAAGGTTTGATACCTACTTGTATTAAACCAACATGTAAATATTGATATCCTTTCTTTTTATGTTTTTCTAGTGATTTATAAGATAAAAGTTGTATTGTTTCAAATGGTTTAGAGAGTGGAATATCTCTTTCCTCTGTTTTAATTATATAATCTGATTTTAACATATTGAATATTGAAGACTCATATATTTCATTTTTCTTGATCTTTGGAATGACCCAGTTATTTACTGCTTAGAACAGTAAATAAAAGGGAGAGGGAATTGGGTTAGGCGGAACTAATTCCAGCCAGTAATAATAATATAATTATATATGAGTATGATTTGAATAGAGAATTTTGACAAAGCAGTAAATAACTGGGTCATTCCAAAGATCAAGAAAAATGAAATATATGAGTCTTCAATATTCAATATGTTAAAATCAGATTATATAATTAAAACAGAGGAAAGAGATATTCCACTCTCTAAACCATTTGAAACAATACAACTTTTATCTTATAAATCACTAGGAAAACATAAAAAGAAAGGATATCAATATTTACATGTTGGTTTAATACAAGTAGGTATCAAACCTTTAACAAGAGAAGGTTTGGATACATCAATATTAGTTGTCTTAAGAGATATAAGACATAATAATTTTGAACAATCACTTCTTAGTTCTGTAGAATCTAGTCTATGTACAGGACCAATCTCTTTTGATTGTTATCCTAATTTTTCATGTTCTTTGAAAGATACACAAATATTGAAAACTTTAGTACTTCAAATCAAAACACATGGATATGATATGTTGCCAGGATCAATTCCATTGGCTTTAATATATCGGATTCATTACAAAGTAATGAGTTCCATGTTTATTGGTCCAAAACCCAAACACTCTTTAAAAAGAGGAGAAACAATGATTTTACATACAGATCTTACCAGATCTAATGCTGTAATTTCAAGATCTATAAAATGGAAGGATGTAAATCTTCCAGATGAATGGGTTTTGGAAGGAGCAGTTAAAGCTACAAATAAAATACATGAACCAAATACTGAGATCAACAAAATAAGACAATTAAATGATGGATCAGTTAAACTGAGTTTTGCTAGAAGTTTCTCCGCTAGAGAAAGAGATAATGCATCTATTTCTAGTACAATAAATTTAGGAAGATTTTCACAGATACCATCTGTGATAGATGTTCCTTACCAAAAACAAAGATTATATTCAACATCAGATGTTGAATATGCAACCTCTTCATTTAGAAAAGCTGATTATTCTACGGAAATTCCTAGACCAGTTTATTCTAAAAAAGAGTATTATTCTAAATCTGATATTAATGCACCCAGTACATCACAAAATATTTATAATAAATCAGACTTTAGTGAACCTAATAGTCCAACACAATCAGCAATAACAGATAATATTGCAAATGAATTAAATGTTATAGAAAAAGAATTTGAGGTAAATAAAATTATATTACACAATGATTTTTATAGCCAAGAAAATACTAGTAAAAGAGAATGGTTTTTTAAACATTATTGTAATATTAGAAAACAAATACAAAAAGATTATTATGAATTTATAAATACTCATAAAATAAATATATTTTTCTTTGATTGGTTTCAAATATATGCTTCACAAAATAATATAGAATTTCCTTTTAAAACTTTAAACCCAATAATTGAAAAACCAAAAGAATGGATAACCATTACAGCATCAAAAAAGATAGTGTCAAATCATCCATCTTTAGGAGGCATAAAGTTAGATGTATCAGGGAATCCAATAGAAGCTATTCCTAACAAAAATATGACAGAAGATTCTCTTACAAATACTAAACATATTATTCAACAAAATAATTATACAAATACACATCTACATACAATAGGAAAACAATTAGATAAGTTAGAAAAATATTATCAAACAACAACAATAAAATCTACAAGTGAAGAAATACCTAACCAAAAATTTAAACAACCATTATTCAAACCTTTTCAAATATCATCTTCTAGTATGCAAACTATATCTAATAAAGATGATTTCAATCAATTTATAAAACAACAATTAAATCGTATAGAAAAAAGTTTAGAAAATAGTAATTCTATAACAAATGAGGTAGTTGCAGATTCAAATGTTAATACTTCTATAGCTAGCAGAACTAGAAATAAAGAAAAAGAAGTTACTTCTTCTAAAATTAATAATTTAGAAGAAAATGAATCTTCAAATAATTCGGATAATTCTGATAGTTCAGATAATGAAATAAGCAAAGCATTTGAACAATTCCAGAATAACAATTCAAATAAAGTAGAAAAAATAGAATGGGATAAATCTATAATACCAGTACAAATGTCTACAGATCTAAAAATAAAACCTATTTCCCAATATCGTTTTAATGCACAATCAATATATTCTTGGAATATAGATGGTATGTCAGAATATCAAATAATAAATGTATTACAACAAATGACAATGGCAGCCAATGCTTATAGAACTCAGTTAACACCTGATGATAAAGCAATTGCTGAATATCTTATTTCTGGTTTCTCTGGACAACTTAAAGGTTGGTGGGATCATTATTTAACTCCCATACAGAGACAAGAAATATTAAATGCAATAAAAGTTGATGAAGAAAATAATCCTATAATTATAGATGAAGGAACAATATCTGATTCGGTTGCTACACTTATATTATGTATATCCTTACATTTTATAGGAGACCCATCACATATTAAAGATAAAAATGCTGAATTATTAGCAAATCTAAGATGTAGAAAACTTAGTGATTTTCAATGGTATAAAAATACTTTTCTAACCAGAGTCATGATTAGAGAAGATTCTAATCAGCCATTTTGGAAAGAAAAATTCCTTGCAGGATTACCAAATTTACTAGGGGAAAAGGTTAGAAATAAAATAAGAGAAAATTCAGGACAACAAATAATATCTTATTCAAACTATACATATGGAGAATTAATAAGTTTTATACAAAAAGAAGGATTAAGATTATGACAAGACATAAGATTACAAAGTGGTTTAAAGAAAGAATTAAGACAGACTAAGTCTGAATTAGGAACTTTCTGCAAACAATTTGATAATGATCCATATAAACCTTATAATAAAGAATGTCAAGGAGAATGTTCTAGAAAACCTTATAATAGAAATATTAGAAAGCAATACAATAATAAATATAACAATCGATATAATAAAAACATTAAATATAATAAAAGATTTCAAAAATCCTCTAATGAATTCTATAAAAATAAATACAACAATAAGTATACTAAAAAACCTTACAGAAAGACAAATTACAAGAAAAATAAAAATACAAAAGATTACAAAAATATTGAATGCTATAAATGTCATAAGAAAGGTCATACTGCAAATTATTGTAGATTAAAAACAAAATTACAAGAATTAAATCTAGAAGAATCCATACTAGAAAAAATTTCAAATCTACTTGTTGAATCTTCTTCGGAGACAGAGGAAACATCTTTCGAGTCTGCTGAAGATCTTCAAGTTGATGAAATATACACATCTTCTTCAGAAACCTCTGATGAAGAAAAACATCTTTATGTTCTAACAAAAGAACAAGAAACAATATTAGAAATGTTAAAACATATAGAGAATCCTCAATTACAAAAAGAATATTTAGATAGAATAATAGATATAAATTCAAAACAAAAAGAGACAAATAAACCAACTATATTACCAAATGTTTCAACTAGTTATCATGATTTAACTAGTATATTAAATAAAAGCAAAGATACAAAGAATAAAAATGCAACAATCCCAGATTTACAAAAAGAAATAAAAGAAATAAAAATAGAATTAAAAGAGTTAAAAAATAAACAAAAACAAGATTCAGAAGTTATGAAATTAATACTTACAAAATTACAGACTACAGAAGAGTCTGATCAATCTTCAGAAACAGAACCAGTAAATATAGATAATAATATCATAGAAAATATTTCTAATGTTCCAGAAGATTTTTTATTTGTTTTAAGAGAGATAACATCAAGAAAATATTTAATAAGAATAACAATAAAATTCTCAGAACAATATCAGTTAGATACAATTGCTCTATTTGATACAGGAGCAGATCTTAATTATATTAAAACTAATTTGGTTCCAAAATCATATAGAGAATCTACAACTACTAGACTCTCTACAGCAAATAATACCAAATTACAAGTCAAAAGTAAAACTGAAGCTTATATTATAAAATCCAATACATCAATTAAAACAATGTTTTTAGTTGTAGATGATATTCATCATGCAGTTATACTAGGAACACCTTTTATGAATCTAATTACACCATATAAAGTAGGAATTAATTCTATTTCTTTTAAAATAAGAAATAAAAAATTACATTTTGAATTTTTAGAAAAACCTAAAACAAAAAATTTAGATTTAATAAAAGCTTGTTCTATTCATAAAGAACAAATAAATGCAATAATTAAAAGTAAAATTTTTCAATTACAATCATTAAAAGATACAGTAAATATAAATAAAATAGAACAATATTTAAAAGATCCAAAGATAATTACTAAAATACAAAATCTTAAATTATCATTTGAAAATGAACTTTGTTCAGATCTTCCAAATGCTTTCTGGTCAAGGAAACAACATATAGTTGATCTTCCATATACTCCAGAATTCAGAGAAGAAGATATACCTACAAAAGCAAGACCAATTCAGATGAATGCAGAATTAGAAAAACATTGAAAAAAAGAAATACAAGATCTAGAATCAAAAGGATTAATTCAAAAATCAAGGTCTCCTTGGAGTTGTGCTGCTTTTTATGTCAATAAAAATGCAGAAATAGAAAGAGGAACACCTAGATTGGTAATAAATTATAAACCACTAAATAAAGCGTTAAAATGGATAAGATACCCATTACCTAATAAAAAAGATTTATTAACAAGATTACATTCTGTATGGATATATTCAAAATTTTGATATGAAATCAGGATTTTGGCAAATACAAATGTCTGAAAAAGATAGATACAAAACAGCATTCACAGTTCCATTTGGGCAATATGAATGGAAAGTAATGCCATTTGGATTAAAAAATGCACCTTCTGAATATCAAAGAATTATGAATAATATATTTATGGATTATTCTAATTTTTGCATTGTCTATATAGATGATGTATTAATATTTTCCAAATCAATAGAAGAACATTTTAAACATTTAAAAACCTTCTTTTATATAGCAAAGAAAAATGGTTTAGTATTATCTAAATCTAAAATGTCTTTATTTCAGACTAAAATAAGATTCCTAGGTCATCATCTGACTCAAGGAACAATTTTACCAATAGAAAGATCTTTAGAATTTGCATCCAAATTTCCAGATAAAATATTGGACAAAAATCAATTACAAAGATTTCTGGGATCTTTAAATTATGTTGTTGATTTTATTCCAAATATAATAATAATTGCAAAACCATTACATAATAGATTAAAGAAAAATCCACCAATATGGACTGAAGAACATACTTCAGTAGTTAAGAAAATAAAAGTCTAGTATCTGATATACCCTGCTTATATATAGCAGATCCAGATTTATTTAAAATAGTTGAAACAGATGCTTCTGACATAGGATATGGTGGAATATTAAAACAATTACAAAATGGAAAAGAGTCTATAGTTCAATATACTTCTGGTCATTGGAATGATACCCAAAAATCATATTCTACTATTAAAAAAGAAATTTTGAGTATAGTATTATGTATTAATAAATTTCAAAGTGATTTATTAAATAAAAAATTTCTTTTACGTATTGATTGCAAATCTGCGAAAGAAATTTTGCAAAAAGATGTTAAAAACTTAGCTTCAAAACAAATATTTGCTAGATGGCAAGCTTTATTAAGTATTTATGATTTTGATATTGAATATATAAAAGGAGATACAAATTTTGTTCCAGACTTTCTGACCAGAGAATTCCTCCAAAACAGACATAATGCCGAGGAAGTCAAAAGACAAAGGAAAGCTACCGGCGGATAATGACAATAATATCCCACGGAAAACGTGGGCAGATAAAGTTGAAGAAGAGGAAGAACTTCTTCAAAAAACCCCCAATAGCCGCAGTTCCAATATCCCAAATATCTCCAAATAAAACACCAATATCCATTATTGAAAGCCTATCCAATAGTTCTGAATTTCAAGCATTGCTTGAAAGATTCAATATTCCAAAATCTACAGAAATAGCAGAGACTTCATCAGCAATATCAAAACAACAGCCAACTACTTCAATAACCCAAAAAACCAATAAAGTTTTCAAACCCCAATCCACAGAAATTACCAGCAAAATGCCCACATATAAAAAAGCCGTGCAAACAACCCAGTTTGTGGAAAAGTCTTATTATCAATATATTACTACTATAGAAAAATCATATTTTGATAAAAATCCATTAATTTCTTTACAAAATTATTTTGGAAAAGATTTTTTCTATAAATCATGGAATATTGCAAAAACTACAGAATATTATCAACATCTGTTGATAATGACAAATTCTGTTGAAATAAAACATCATTTTAATAAAGATCCAACACAAACAGGAATATAAACTACCGACACTAACAGATAATAATAATAAACAAAATAACAAAGCAATAATAAAAACTAAGTAAAAACTATAAGTAAAACAAAATATAAAAACAGTAAGTAAAACAAAATTAAATAACAGAATTTAAATGGGGGTTATTAAACTCCCCAAGAATAAAAATAAAAACAGAAATATAAAAAGGAAAGGGAATAAGATTAGGCGGAACTAATTCCAGCCGGTCATAATAATATAAAGAACAGTAAATAAAAGGGAGAGGGAATTGGGTTAGGCGGAACTAATTCCAGCCAGTAATAATAATATAATTATATATAAACAGTATTAATAATAATTAGGCGGTATAAACCGACCCAATTATATAGATATATAATATATAAAACAAAGAAACAAAATTAAAAACAGTATTTAAAGAACTCAAAAAGTAAAAGAATTCAAATCATACCATATATTTATTTCTTCAAAAATATTGGAGATACAACTATTGTTTGAAGATTGGAGATCTTCAAGGATATTGGTTTCAAAAGGTTTAAATGAAAGATATTTAAGAACAAATAAAGTGTTCTTGGTATGGGATAGTATGGGAGAAAGATTGGAAGTATCTTGGATGGAAATGGAAAGTGGGAATTATGAGAGAGAAAATGTAAGTAGTATGGTAGAAAAAACTTGTGTCCTTTCAAGTGAGCATACCCCCTCCTTTTATAGGAATTTTGAGAGGAATATGGCCAAAATAAGGGTCCCTCTACTATTATTTGGTTTGTCATTTTCACACAATTTTTTTTTTTTACACTTGCGTAGATATTTCGCACAATTTTTTTTTTTTTTTTT